>CAUYUJ010016549.1:867832-885332 GCA_963575745.1 Prorocentrum cordatum | reverse complement strand
CCATGATCATCAGCATCGCAATTATTTTCACCATCATCATCACCATCATCATCACCATCATCATCACCATCAGCATCGCCATCATCGTCATCACCATCGTCTCCGTCATCGTGATCACCATCATCATCACCATCATCCTCTCCATCTTGATCATCATCATCAGCATCATCGTAAACCCGGAGCAATAGACACGAGATGAGGCCAACGTATTGCCTTTGTAAGAAACGCGGCGCGAGCCCTGGGAAGGGCACTTGAATTGAACAACACACTGGGATCGGAGAAGAGGGATCGACAGCAACTGCTCTTCAGGAGTGATGATTCAACAACGAACCGGCGATGCTCCGTGGCGCTGGACTGATGGGAGCAATTTGGCCCGTTTTCTCCCATCATTGGATGATGGGAGCTCGGATTCGGGAATTAGCTGATCCGAGTACTCCCAGGATTCCGGTGCCCGCAAGCGTCGCTGCTAACTACCGCAGTATCCGTCATCCTCATCGCGGAAACCCATTTCAGGTACGCGCCCACTGATGGTTTAGGACCGATCGGCCGTCCTTGTTTGGAGATACACCAAAAAAAATCAGATCACACATACATATTTGTTGTATATATATATCTGTATACATAGAGAGTTTTAAAGATACACAAACGTACAGATACATTACCGATGCAGTGGCGATGCTGGTGGCGGCCAGCATGCCCGCAAACGTGGTGCCGTGGCGACGGGATTTCCCAGACACGTCCACGAACCTTTCAAACGAAAACGAGGGCGGCGACGCCGACAGAGACAACGATGACGACAATGGCCGCCGCAACCCTGCCCGCGCGGCACGACGACCGACGCCGGAGAGGACATCTGCGACGACGGCGGCGACGAGGGCGACACCGACGACGGCGTCGCCGCAGGCCGCCGCCAGCGCCTTGCCCGCGCGCTCTGTGCCGCGAGTGCGCGCGTCATGGGTGCGTGCGGGGACGCTGCCATGGATCGCGCCAGCGAACGCAGCAGTCGCCGGCGAGGCCTCGTCGTCCGCGTCGTCGGACCCTGTCGCTGCCGCGGACCCGCGGGCGGCCTCGTCGCCCCCGCTACTGTCGATGTCCTCGCCGCCGCTGGCGCCGCCGTCGACGTCGGCTTCGAGCGGTTTCGTCGCCGTCGTTAGTTGGCACTGTCGCCGCGCCGTCGTTGTCGTCGTCGTCGCCGCCCTTGTCTCCGACGCCGCTGTCCCCGTCGCCGTCGTCTCCGCCATCGTTTGCTGTCGTCGTCGTCCTTCAGAAGGTTCCTGAGTGTTTCTGGAGATTCCTCTCGGCAGCGAGCGAGCGGGGGGGAGTGAGAAGGAAAAGGCCTTTTCAGAAGGTGGCGGAGGCGTTCTGAGAAGCCCAGGAAATTGCTCAGAAGGCCCAGGAAACTGCTCAGAAGGCCGGGGGACTTACGCACCTTTTCAGAAGGCCTTCTCCTTCTCACTCCCCCCCCCGGCTCGCCGCTGACATGAGGAACGGGTAGGGGGGGGGGGGGGGGGCAGGAGGCAGGAACCCCCCAAAAATATCAAACTGGGCCCCACAAGGGACGAGGCGGAGGAAGCAGCAGCAGGTCGAGGATCACGGTAGTCGGGTCATGGACACAGGGAACAGCAGTGAGAGAGAATTCGCCGTGCTCTCTTCCTCGGTGGACCAGAGAAGACGGCCCATCGATGCGCAGCGCGGGATTGACTCGGGATACTGTCGGCGACACCTCTGTGGCACAATCGTGCGAACACACATGTGCACGCATGCGATGGTAAAGACTCGCCACAGCCAGAGCGTTTGGTGGGACGTTAAGGTAACTCCTTGCTGCCGCGGTGTGTGCCTAGCCTTCCGTAGCTCCTTACTTTCCAGTGCCATCGCCAAAGACAAGCTGCCTTGGATTACAGCACGCGTGCGGAACAGATTGCTTCCTCAGCCGCAACCTTTCATGGAGGGTGCACCAGCAGGCATGTAACTCAGAGCGTGAATCACCTACCCCGCTTTCGCTTCCAGGCAAAACCAAGCCATACCACGCGCCTCCTCGTCAAGCGGCCTGACCAGTACAGGCCGTAGTTTGGCATCGTTTGGTATCTCTTGGAAGCGAGGGTGGTCAAAAGCGAGGTAGGTTTGTTTGCCCCCTAGTAACATTGAACGTGCTCAGTGGAAGACAGCCCGCAGACTGCAGCTTTGGCATGGCGTGGGCTACGGTCAGCAATTTTGCCTCGGCGTGTCGCGCTGCCTGCTCTGGCCCTCCACTCGGACCGGGCGAAAGGGGGGGATTGGGAAAAGGGGGGGTCACGAAATCTGCTGCATGCAGCTGGTTTTTCGGCCCCACCGAGGGGCCCAGTCCCCGATACATCGCCGCCCCAGGCGCCTTGGAGGCGCTGGGAAAATCAGCTACTGGAGCTGATTCTCGAAGGATTGCAAAAAAACCAAGGATTGCAAATCCTTTTGCAATCCTTGGTTTGCAATCCTTTTTTGCAATCCTTCGGTTTTTTTGCAATCCTTCGTTTTTTTGCAATCCTTCGTTTTTTTGCAAAACCCCCCGCCTTTGTTATCCCCCCCTTTCGCCCGACCCGAGCCACGTCTCGGCGCGAAGCGCCGTCCACGTCCCGAGCTCTTCCGAGCCTCCCGCCCCGCGGAGCGGAGCGGCGCGTTGTCCGCCTGCAGGTCACGGCGTGCCGCCGGGGCCGCCGCCCCGACGCGCGGAGCGGAAGTCCTTGTCCGTACTTCGTGGAAGCACGACGAGGTCTGTGGAAGTCGAATCCTGGAGAGGAAGCGTGCTGCCAAATCATTTCCAGATGTCCAGAACATGCTTGAAACATGTAGGAACATGTCTGAAACGTGTTTAGGACACGTTCTGCACAATTCGAGCAAATCTTTACTTCAATGATCGGATTGTTAGAGTGTCCATTGTCATGGCATCCACAAGACAAGGTGGAACAGATGAATGCCGACGCCAGCGACTCGCCCCCCGAAGTGCCGCAAGCGGAGAGGCGCGCTCGGCGCAGCCGCACGCGTTTTGCCTACCCTCCCTCGCAGGCCGGCCGTCGGCGTGGTCCTGCTCCCCCCACACGGCTGCGCCGCACGCTGCCAGCCGCCACCGCGCGTGCACCCCAGACTTCCGACATCGTGAAGGAGGTCGGGACCACATTTCGGGGGCGGAAAAGAGGGGGGTGATGACTAGGGGGGGGTGGATATCATGGCGGGGGCCATGATATTTCCTCAGATTTCATGGCGCCTCTTCTTGTTTCCTTGCGTCCCTGGCCCCCCCGCTGGGCCGCGCACATGCTGCCGGTCATGATTTGCACCCCCCCTCTTGGACACCCCCTCTTGGCCGCTCCCGAACATTGCCCGGGACCAGGCAATGGCCCCTGGAGGCCGCACACGGCCAAAAGCCTTCTGCCGTTTTTCTTCAGCGGCGCGAGGATGGCAGGGCCCGCTGCCCACTCGGCTCACGGCACTGCAAGTGAGCTTCGTCGCGCTTCGGTGGCCAGGCTCGGGTTGCGCGGCCAGCAGCACCGAGGGGCACCTGCCTCCTCGAGCGCACGCCACCTCGTTCACCTCCTCGCGCGTCGTGCATGCCAGAGGGCAAGGTTCGGGGGAGATCGGTTCAGGGGACGACGCATCGGCCCCCGATCGCCCAGGAATCGCCGAGGGGAGCCCGATGGCCCACTCCGCCCAGGACCACGCCGTTTCGCTATCTGTCGGCGACGTGCCGAAGATTCCAGGTCCACGATTCCCGTCTATGAGCTGGCCCCCCCTCAATTCCCCCAGCCAGAGGGCATCGCACAGGGCGCCACCATCCACCGGCCACTGCAATCCCAGCGCATGCAGCAGCCGCCCTGAGATCCGGCATTGCGAAAAGCTGCAACCTTGCGAAACAGTTCGACGGGAGACGTAGACCCCATTGGTCGGCTGCATTTTTTCAAGCCTGATCGATATGCGATGGTCCTGGAGCCCGAAGCAGGGCGAGAATGCCCGGTGTGAAAATGTGCAACGCCTAGATCCTAGATCTCAGAGGAGCCGGGAGGCGGTGGGGCAGAGCGAGGTGCCGGGCCCCGGCCGATGGGCCGACGAGCGGCCCCCCCACGAGTCCGAGACGTGCCGATGCCGCGTGTGCGGGGAGGAGGAGGAGGAGGAGGAGCAGGAGGAGGAGGAGCAGGAGGAGGAGGAGGAGGAGGAGGAGGAGGAGGAGGTAGGGAAGAGGACGGAGGACCACGAGACGGAGGATCGAGGAGGATTGAGGAGGGTCGATGAGGAGCGCTGCGGAGGATGAGAAAGAGGGGGGGAGACGGAAAAGGAGGAGGAGGAGGAGGAGGAGGAGGAGGAGTGAGAGGAAGAGGAAAGGGGTGACTTGGAAGGAGAACAACGACCTACGACGACGTCGACGACGACGACGACGACGTCGACGACGACGACGACTGCGGTAACGGCAACGACGGTGCCAGCGACGACCCCAGGTTTTGTCTGGGGCAGTGCTCTGACCACAATCTCGATTCGGACCCAGACGTGGCCTCGAGAGCGCCCATGTGATGCACGATTCCCCCGAGAGCATCCGAGGAGACTCGTGAGCCTCGATCCCCCGAGGCAGAGGCCTCTGGGGTGACGCCGAGGCTGCCTGGAGGTCTCTGGTGTTCCCTGCGGGCCTCCAGAGGCCAGGGCTTTTTGCGCAGCGTGCCGCGGCGCCGGCCCTGGCTCGGCACGACACGCTGTCCCCGTCCTCCATCTCCTCCTCCTCCTCCTCCTCCTCCGCCTCCTCCGCCTCCTCCTCCTCCTCCTGTCCCCATGCCCCAGGCGTCAGCGTCGCGTCCCGAGCTTCCTCCGAGCCTGCCGCCCCGTGCAGAGCGGAGCGCCACGCCATCCGCCTGCAGGGCACGGAGCGTCGTCGCCGGGGCCCGCTGCTGCGACAGGCTAAGCAAGAGTTCCCGACCGCATCCTCCTCCTCCTCCTCCTCTGCGGTGGCGACGGCGGCAACGGCGGCGGCGAGGACGATGGCGGTGGCGGCGACGACGCCGATGACCACGGCGGGTCGATCTTCGGCGAGGCTGCTGCCTGCTCGGCGCCGTCGCCGTCGCGGCGCTGGGTGCCGCCGCCTGCGCCGCGGGATGCGCGTCGGTCGGCCTGGCCCGCGGTGCCATGGTGCCGCGGGCGTCGCCGCCGTCGGCGTCGTCGTCGTCGCAATCAGTGTCGTCGTCATCGTTCTCCAGAACAGGAAAAATCACACATACTGCTGCGTTTCCCTCGTCGCCACGGCTTGATTTGCCTCGACGTCATGGTCAGAACGTATCTTTGAAGAGGTCTTGGGAGCAGCAGCACTGGTACCTTTTCTACCTCCCCCCTGTCGCCATCAGTCTCGTCGTCGCCGTCGTCGTCGTCGTCGCCGTCGTTGTTGTCGTCGTTGTCGTCGCTGTCGTCGTCGTCGTCGTCGTCGTCGTCATTAACCTCGTCGTCGTCGTCGTCGTCGTCGTCGTCGTCAGTGTTAAAGTCCTGTTGGTCGTTTGTGTCGTCGCCATCGTCGTTGTTGCTGCCCTCGTGGAAGTTTTGGTCGGCGCTCATGGCGTCTGCCCCTTCGCTGTAAGTTTCACGGTGGCCGTTGTTTTGTCAGTCGTCGTCCTCCATCTCGCCAGCCTCGTCCTTGCCGTCGTCGTCGTCCGCGTCGGAGGAGGAGGGGCGAGTGAGGATGTGGATTAGGACGGAGACGGGGGGTGGGGCGAGGGAGGAGGGCGCCGGAAGCAGATGGGAAGATGGAGGAGGGAGGAGGGAGCAGGAGATGGCAGAGGGGGGGGGGAGTGGCGAGGTGCCCTCGCGTCATACCTGATGTCTCCCTCATATCCCTTAAGTACCACTGCGCTGATTTGTTCTCTATCCCCGGACGCGTATCATAGCGAACCTGGAATTCCCAGGGCCCCAACGTGTTATGCGTAGTCGGAAATGCGAGCTGCGTGCGCAGGAGGAGGGGGAAGAGGACGAGGAGGTGGCCGATGAGCAGGAGGATGAGCAGGAGGAACATGAGCAGGATGAGGAAGGCGGCGGTGGAGGAGGATGAGGAGGAGGAGGAGGACGGGGACCAACAACAGCAGCAGGAGCTGGACAGGAAGGAGCGGGAGGAGCAGGAGGACCAAGGGAAGGCGGAGAAGGGAAACGAGGGGCGCGACAACAATGATTTTGGATTCGGATCCAGAAGACTGGCCCGCGCTGGGGGGGAGAGCGCTGTTCTGACCGATGGAAGCAGCGCGACGATCCGAAAATGAGTCCCAGGCTGCAGCGGGAGCACCACTTAGAAATTTCGAAGAACAGTTGGGCTGCGAACGCATCGGAGAAATCAGCGTTCACAATCTTGTGTGTGAACATCCATTGTGCGGAGAGGGCCAGACATCTACCAGACAGAGTCAGGGGAGAGAAGATAATAATAGTCATCATGTTTGCGACAGGAGGAGGGAAACAATGATAATGGTTGTGACAAGAGGCGATATACATAATGTCTGCGACAGGATGAGGAGGATAGTAATAGTCATCAAGAGAGAGGTGAATAGTCATTTTCAGGGGCGGGGAGGAGGAGGAGTGAGGAGGGGTGGGAGGGAGAACATGGGGAGTGAGGAGGGAGGAATTGGTCTGGTTGCAGTGGCGGCCTGCCCAGGCGCGTGCCAAACTATAGCGAAGTCCGCTCTCAGACGCTAGTCGGCTCGTTTTATACCTGCCTTATCGCCCAGAGACGAGACATGATCTGAACGAGCACTGGGAACCGTCCACTGACCAGGCGCCTATCTTTCAGGAAGAGCCGACTGGGGGAACATGGGACGAGAGCAGAGGCTTGTTAAGCACTGCGCCCTGACAGCCTCAGGAAAGCTATCACGGGCCCAACAGGAAGGCTGTCCAAAAGCATGAGCTGTACGGGAGCAGCGGAATAGAAGTAAAGAGGATAGATGAGGGGTGAATAACTGTGAGTGGCGGGAAATGATCGGAGGAGGAAGAGGAGGGAAGGGAAGGGCGGGGGCAGGAGGTGGATGGGGAGGAGGAGGTGGAGGAGGAGCAGGAGGAGGAGGAGAACAAAGAGAAGGGGGCTGGCGGCAATAAAGAGGGTGTTGTAAGAGAAGGGGAGGAGGAGGAGGAGGAGGAGGAGGAGGAGGAGGAGGAGGAGGAGGGAGGAGGAGGAGGCAGAGCAGGACAGTCAGGCGGAGGAGGAGGCGGAGGAGGAATCACACTAATAATAATATCAGGAATAATAATCGTAATAATAATACTTAGACACATAAATATCAATAACAATATCATTCATGATAAGAAGAAACACAATCGGAGGATGAGGATGAGGAAGTCTGGGGGGAGGAGGAGGAGGAGGAGGAGGAAGAAGAGGAGGAGCAGTGCAAACTCAAGACGCACCAAGTTGCTTCATCACCGGGCCTTGCAATAATCGACTCTAGACGCTTCGCGAACCCCACTAGTCCATCCATAAACGATGTCTGGGCGAGGAGCACGCAGGCGAGGAGCACGCAGGCACGTTGCCTTGATCAGGCACGCAGGGGAGCACGCAGTGGAATAAAGGCTGACAAACCGTGGTACCCGAAGAGGGGACATATCTAGATGAAAGAGCGCGCCGAGTTCGGTGACAGGACGGATGAGAGCAGCGGGAAGGGGATGGAAGGATAGAGGAGGAACCAGGGGAGGAGAAGGACGAGGAGGAAAAGGAGGAGGAGGAGGACGAGGAGGAGGAGGAGGAGGAGGAGGAGGAGGAGGAGGAGGAGGAGGAGGGGGGGGGAGGAGGGATGAGGGCGAAGGGAGGAGGAAGGAGGAGACTTAGGCGGATGAGGAAAGGGAAAAGGAAGAGGGCGAACAAAAAGCCCAGAGGCCTCTTGGATGCTCCTCGGAGTCTCTTCGGATGTCTCTCGAGAGCTTTTTGTAGGCCCATTGGGGCGTCTTGGGGGCCCTCTTGGCGGTACCTGGGGCCTCTTGAAGCGTCTTGGATGCACCGGAGGAGCCTCTACGGGCCTCTTGAGGGTCTCTCGGGGGTATATTTGGGGCATCCTGGAGGCGTCTTGGGAGCACCTTAGTATAATCAACGAGGTTGGCCTTTTCGCCGAGGCCATCTTGGACGCTATAATCCCGCGCGACGCCCCCCCCGGTCCAGGTCCAGGGGGTGGGGTGAGGGGAGGGGTACACTTTTCCCCGAAGGGGGAGAAGGGGGGTTGGAAGATGAAGCTCGCGAAACCACTCACGCCCTAAAGGACAAGTGGGCTTTTCATTGCCGGAAGTGCCCCATTAACCGTGCGAACGCACCATTCCTGGGACTTCAACGCCGCGAGTCGAAGTGACTGTTGCGCCCAGACAATCTTTAATCGTGCCAGAGTATCAGCCTGGGGGTTCAGCTCCGCGAATCAAGGTGATTGTCGCGTCCTGGCAATTCAAAGTCGCGCCAGCGCACCACTCATGGATTTCAGCCATACGAACCACGAACCCTTATTGGCAGAACTGCAAACTGTTAAGTCGAACCTGCGTGGCGTTACCAGGAAAGCTATGCATCTTCGAAGCTGCGGCGAACTTTACGGCGAGTGCGCGCTGCGTGAGGGTGAGAGCCAAACTTTTGAAGACGGGCCGCCCTCCATCTTTCAAAATTGCTGCACCCACTTCTGACAAATATGCACGGTCGCAGGCGCAGAGGTTGACACCAACACCAAGATCGGCGGTGTGCATCCACCGAGGGAAGACGATCCCGATCTCGGTGATGGTGATAATATTCTGGCTTCCGAGATGACCGAACTATTACCACCGACACCGAAATTTAGGACCCTCTTCTCCATGTGGAGGCAAACCCCCTATGCTGGTGTTGGTGCCAATTTCCAGGCCTCCAACACGGCGCCAAAGGGCACCCGATGTGCGACCGCGCGCGTGCGAGTGCGCGCGGCGCCGGAGTGTGCGTGGAGCGGGCCTTGCTGGGGGGAACGAGCACCTCCGCGCTCGGCGGTGGCGCCCTGGCCGCGCGGCTGCCGCTGGGAGCGGGACGGCTGCAACCTGTGGTTCAAAGGCAAATGTTTTAGAGGGGAGCTCTGGCTCGGCGGCGAGCCAGGGGGGGAAGTGAGGAGGAGAGGGCCTTCTCAGAAGGCGGTGGGTCTTCTCAGAGACCCTCGCGCCCTCTGAGACATGTTCCGCGCCTCCAGGGAAGGCGGAGGCAACCTCTCAGAAGGCTGGGGGACTTCCGCGCCTTATAGACGGCGCACCCCTTCTCACTTCCCTCCCGGGCTTGCTGCCGACTGGTAGCACCAGCGCCCCGGGAAACGACACGGTTGCACCCTGTCAACATGCGGGCCGGTAGCCTCGATGGCGATAGCGCGCGCCCGCGGAACGACGACGATCACAACTTCGTCTGAGGCGCGAGGGGTCCGTCGAGGCAATTTCTATTGAGCCGCGCCCAGCCGAGGCCACCAGATCTACCCCAAACACTCAGGAAGCTCGAAAACGACGGCGACTGCGGCAACGGCGTCGACGACGTCGGCGACAGCGCCGCATCCCACTCGTTGGAACTGTGCCCTGTGAGTTGAAGCCCGGCCATACCAGGACCCCTCGAGGCCCACCGGCCCGCGTGGCCCACCAAGGGGGGGGCTGCGGAGTAGAAGGCGAGTGCTGGAGCCTTCTGGGCTTGCCTGGCGACGAGGGTCAGAGGAGGAGGATCAGGGAGAGCTGGAGGGATGACGGAGCAGGAGAAGCAGGAGGAGGAGGAGGAGGAGGAGGGCTTCGTGGAGGAGGGGGACATAGAGCAGGCGGAGGAGGATGATAAGGAGAACGAGGAGGAGTGGAGGAACAAAAAGACAAGGGGAAGACGAGCTGAACGAGGAGGGGAGGGACAGCAACTGAGGAAGATGAGGGGGAGGAACATCTGGAGGGGGAGGGGGAGGAGCGCGGGGGTATGGACGGAGGAGCTTCGGAGGAGGAGCCTGGAGCAGACGCTGGAGACGGAACAGGGGCAGCAACATAATGGCGAGACGCAGCAGTCGCAGCACCAGGGGGCACCCCGCAGGTGCGCCCGCGGCCGCCACTCGCGCGAGCGCCGCGCGCTGGGAGGCGCAACCTGACCCTCGCTGTCCTCCTCCTCCTCCTCCTCCTCCTCCTCCTCCTCCTCCTCCTCCTCCTCTTTCTTCTCCTCCTCCTCCTCCTCCTTCTCCTCCTCCTCCTCCTTCTCCTCCTCCTCCTCCTCCTCCTCCTCCTCCTCCTCCCATTTCTTTTCCTCCTTTTTTGGCCATGGTGCATCAGGCTCCTCCATTCCCCACCGTTTTACTTGGGGCTCGGCGCCGAGCTGCAGCGGGGCCATGGAGCTAACAAGGCCAGGGTCCCGTAGGCTGACCCCTGCGATGCCGATAATGCCGCCAACAGCTACAGAGCTCGGCAACAGATGCGACACGAGCCTCGTTGCCGAGTAAGAGAGGATTCACCAGTTGCCAAGGCTCCCGACTCCGACTCCGACTCATCCTTTCTCTCTCTCCCAGGGGCCTTTCCCTCCTTCTCCTCCTCCTCCTCCTCCTCCTTCTCCTCCTCCTCATGGCGCCAACATCGCAGAGCGGAGCTTGTTCGGAAAACGACAAGGCGGGCCCGGAGTGTCCTGGAGAATTTCGTTCCGGATTTCGAGGTGAATTTCGTGCGGTTTTTTTTGGCCAGGACTTAAGACCAAAACGAGCCCACGCGAAACTCACTTCGTTTTTCGCTCGCCGCTTCGGGCGAACATCCACGCAGAAATCCGCTGCAGCACGTCTGCAAGGCCTGTGCAATGATCGATGTTGGCTGGCCCGACCCGATTCGACTCCGATGTTCCGACGACCCGATGTGCCCCGACGATTTTCGCAGGGCGTTGCTGTGCACCTTGGCACCTCCGATCCGATCCGATCTAGACTCTGTGCCGGTGCCGGCCCGATCCGACGCACGCTCCGACTGGAGCCGCTCTCCCGAGTCGATGCCGACGGATCCACGGCGAGGGGCCCCGTGGCGCGGGCTCGGCGAGTCGGGCGGAGTGCCCGAGCCGAGCTGGCGCTAGGAGGAGGAGGAGGAGGAGGAGGAGGAGGAGGAGGAGGAGGAGGAGGACGAGGAGGAGGAGGAGGAGGAGGACGAGGAGGAGGAGGAGGAGGATGAGGAGGAGGAGGAGGAGGGGAGGAGGAGGAGGGGGAGGAGAGGAGGAGGAGGAGGAGGAGGAGGAGGAGGAGGATCAGGAGGAGGAGGAGGAGGAGGAGAGGAGGAGGAAGGAGGAGGAGGAGGAGGAGGAGGAGGAGAGGAGGAGGAGGAGGAGGAGGAGGAGGAGGAGGAGGGGGAGGAGGGGGAGGAGGAGGGAGGAGGAGCAGTGCCAGGACACGAGGTGTCTTCTCTTGCCGGGGTGCTGCGCTGGCCGTGCCCGGAGCCCAGGGCAGCAGCGGCGGCAGGGTCAGAAAGCCTCCCCCCGCGAAGCTCGTCCTTTCGCTCTCTGTGCCCCTTCTGCCCGCTTCTCGCGCTCCGCTCCCCTCTCTGACCTCCCTCCCTCTCTCGCCCCCCCTCTCTTTTTTTATTATTTTTTTTGTTTCTCTCTCTCTCTCTCTCTCTCTCCCCCTCTCCTACCCTTTCTCCCTCCCTCTCCCTCCCCCTCTCTCCCTCTCGCTCGATCTCTCTTGTTTTCTCTGGCTCGTGCTCTCCTCTCGCGGCCTGGGGCTCGGCACCTGGGCGCCCGGTGTTTTTCCCCGGAAGTCTTCGACAGGGCTCGACTCCCAGTCCACTGGTGGTGCCTGGGGGAGGGCGGGGGCGAAACAAAAGCACAACAAAGCATGCTGTTTGTTCAATGTTCCCCAATCAGAGCTTGCCTCTGTAGGGGTCCTAGCGGATTCATGTGGTTAGGTTAGGTTTGTCGCCGATTTTCGCGGCACGCCCGGGTGCCCGGGGGTGCCCGGGCCCGGGTGCCCTGGGGGTGGGTGCCCGGGTGCCCGGGTGCACGGGTGCCCGGGCGTGCCCGGGGGTGCCCGGGGGTGCTTGGGGGTGCCCTATAGCCCCGTAGCCCTAAGCCCTGTAGCCCTATAGTCATATAGCCCAATAGCCCTATAACCCTATAGTCCTACAACTCTATAGCCCTATAGCTCTATAGTCCTATAGCTCAATAGCCATGTAGCCCCCTAGCCCTATAGCCCTGATTGGGTTTTTTCTCCGGTATCATGTGTTTGTTGTGCTTCTGTTTTTGCCCTTGCCCCCCCACCCCCTCCCAGTCAAGCAGTCGACCACCGCGTGCACTCGAGACCAGGATGGGCCGGAGGGGGCGACGAGGCCGGCGGCGGCGATTCTCTACGGAGGATTCCGTGTCAATGGTCCATCACGAAGGATCCTTTTCTAAACGAAAGAGTCCGTACTTCGGATTCCACACTTGCTACGGGTACCTTATTAAGAACAATTGTAATATATTCTCCAATACGGAACTCCCACGAATAATCCCCTACTGGGGGTTCCAGCAAGGGGATTCTTTAATATGAACCCCAGACGCAGGACCTCTTGCCACGGATCCTTGGCTAAGGATTCCGCACCAAGGGTTCCCAACTCAACGTTCCCTACCAATGCGGAGCATTGGATTCGAACCCGTACTATGTATTAGTGGTTCTTTACGACGGGTCTCCCTTCCCATGGTTCTTACTTGGGGCTCCTTGCAAAGGATCCCGTTTCTAAGGGTTCCCGACCTGGGATTGTTTACGACGGATTTCCGGTTGCATAATCAATAGTTTGAATTTGCCCGTAGTGATCTCTCATTAATCATTCTTTGCTTGCGGCCCCCACCAAAGGTTCTTTCCTCAGGACCCCTTACCTCGGATTCCGTACTTCGGACCCCTGATCAAGGATTCCCTTCAACCCCCAATTGTTGATCCCTCAAGGAATCCTTGCAACAGGTTCCCGACTAGGGAGTCTTCTATAACAGGTCACGAAGAATGGCTCCAGAGTGCAGATTCTTTAATGAGCATCCCTTATGAAGGATGCCATTTAAACGGATTGCCTACGAAGGGTTACCGATCCAGGTTTCTTTATTTTGGCGCAGAGTTAGAACAATTGTTTACCCAGACGTAGCAAGGCCCACCCTGACTTAGCAACGTTTTCCAATGGTTTACCAGGAGCTACCAACGCCTGCCGAGGCTCAGCAACGCTGAGCAGGGCTGAAGAAGGCTTATACAGCCCAGCTGAGCTTGGCAAGGCTCACCCAGGTCATCAAGGCTTAGCGAAGACTACCAAGGCGTAGCAGGGTGTGCCAGGATTTGGAAGGGCTTAACAAAGCTTGCCAGGGCTGAGCTGTGCCTAGGGAGGCCTAAGCCGGGTTGGCCAGAGGTTCGCATGGGGCTGTCAGGGTTTAGCAAGGCTGACCAGGCCTTAGCAGAATTTAACAGTGATGCTCAGAGCCCAGCAGGTATCAGCAAGGGCTTAGCAGAGCGCAGCAGGACGCACCAAGGCTCCGCAAGGATTAGCAGGGCGTTGCAAAGCTTGCCAAGGCAGAGCAAGGCTCAGCAAGGCTGGGCAGGGCCCAGCAAGCAAGGTGTACCAAGCTGAGCTGGGCCCAGCAAGGCTTACCACGGCGTAGCAGGGCTCGGCAAGGCTTACCAGGGCTGGGAGGGCTGAGCAACTCTTTGCAGGGTTTAGCAAAGTCTAGCAGGGCTGACCAAGGCTTACCAGAGCGTAGCAGGGCTCAGCGGAGCTTGGCAGAGGTTAGCAAGGCTGGGCATGGTTTTGCGATGTTTAGCAGGGCTGAACACGGGTTGCCACAACGTAGCAAGGCGTAACACATCTTACCAGGGCCTGAGTGGGAAGGCTTGCGAGTGCTGCAGAGCTTTGCAGGGCTCAGCAGAGCCGCGCAGGGATTAGCAAAGCTCCTCGCGGCTTAGCAGGGCCTAGCAAGGTTTACAATTTCGTACCACGGCTTAGCAGTGCTTGCCAGGGCTTCGCAGGTCCTATTCGTGCTTGACAGGGCGAATTGCTAGCAAGGCTTAGCAGATCTCACTGGGGCTTAGCAGGGATGCGCAAGTCTTTAAGAATGCTGGACTCGGCCAAACAAGGCTTAGCAAGACTTAGCAAGACTCACCACTGGTTCGTAAAGCTTCGCATGGCTTAAAAGCGGTGACAGCGGCCAATGACGAGGTCGACGACGACGACGACGGCGACGCCAACGACGACGACGGCGACGCCGACGACGACGACGACGACGGCGGCGGCGACGACGACGACGACGTCGACGTCGACGACGTCGACCTGCTCGCGGCCCGCAGGTGGCTCCGTGCGCCGCGCAGCGTTGCCGCCTCCGCGGGGCCCACGAAGCTCGTCAACACGCAGGAGGAGCCACTCTGTTGGGGCCTCCAATCCTCGGACCGTGATCGGCGCCGCGCCAAAAGGGGGGAGTGGGAGGAGTTTCGGGCTCGAGGTTCGGGTCTCTGGGCCTTTTCGTTGGTTCTCGGCGGTCGTCCGGCCTCGGGAGGCGTTCCAGCAGCTGCGCCTCGCCGAGAGGCTTCCGGGGGTGCCCGGATCGCCCTGGACGGCCGCGGGAGAGCCGAGTCATGACCTGAAAAGGACCATGGGTCCGAGAATGGGCGGGCCTTATCAGAGGCTGGCGGGGCTTATCAGACCCTTTTGCGCCTTCCGGGAAGGTGCTTGAGCTTTCTCCGGGGCCGCCGACAGCTTTTCAGAAGGCGCGGGAACTTTTCAGGAGCCCTGCCGCCTTTGACAAGGCCTGCTCCCTTTCGCTTCCGCCTGGGCTCGCCGCCGACGTCAGAAAGTCGCAGCGGACGGCTTCCTGCTATTTTCGGCGGGTCTTCGCCGGGCCCCTGGACTGTCAAAGAGCAGCTATCCCAGCACAGCACAGCAGCTTGAGGTGAAGAGACGGGCCGAGAGAAGGAGATCGGCCATAGGGCACAGGGGTGAGAGTGAGAGCACGGCCATGCCCATCTCAGCGCATGCTTTACGAGGGTCGTGGCCGTCCGGGTCAAACATGTGGCCAGCACTGAGTGGCGAGAGCACGATTCCTGAGTAAACGGTCAGTAAGTCTCAGGCGGAGCCGCCCGCCATGCGTGTGGCTGCTGCACAAAGTTTGCGTTGATGGCCATGTATTTGAAACGTCCCACGCGAGAGCCGGACTCCCCTCTCTGTCACTGGCAGTGTTCAGCAATAGTCATGTCTGGCAGTGCATACTGAAGAAGTCTTTAGCGAGAGCCCCATCTTTTTAGGCTAGCCAGCGTAGACCCGAAGCAGTGCGCTGATGCACTGCGGACGTGGAAGC
Organism: Prorocentrum cordatum; assembly: GCA_963575745.1. Classification (NCBI taxonomy): domain Eukaryota; class Dinophyceae; order Prorocentrales; family Prorocentraceae; genus Prorocentrum; species Prorocentrum cordatum. The sequence goes on along the minus strand of CAUYUJ010016549.1, from coordinate 870,097 downwards.
TGTGTGGTGCCAGCTGTCTCACAACATCTTTTTGGCGTGGGCCAGCGAAGCGGAACTATGCGGTGCACGCTATGTCGTGTAAGTTTGTCGTGCAAGTTGGGTCGTATACGGTAGGTTCGTGCAATGTCGACCGGCGGTGACCGTGCGGGCAGCGCTCAGCGTTGAACGCCGCCAGCGACCCAGAATCGGTCGAGATCGAACGACCTTACGTTCCTCGGAAGCGGCCCTGGGGCTTGGGGTCCTTCGGTGCTTTGGGGAAGGTCGAGATTGGCCGAGTTTGCCCCAGCGTGATCAGCGTCCATGATGGTGTGCCGAACGTTCGGGTGCGCTGCACGTTTGAAAGAACGTCGACGACGACGAGGACGACGCCGACGACGATGATCCCGACCATGACAGCGAGCAACGACGACGACCAACGATGACGACGACGACGACGACGATGACGAGGGCCTCCGGGGGCTTCCCTGGACTGACGTCTTCGCATTGTGTCGGGCCTCTGGGGGCTTCCTTGGACGGACGTTTGCGCATGGTCTAGGACCTCCGGGGGCTTCCATGGCAGACATTTTCGCATGGTGTAGTGCCTACGGTTTTTTTCGGACAGATTTGTTCGAACGGTGTTGGGCCTGTGGGAGATTCCCATGACAGATGTGTTCGCATGGTGTTGGGCCTCTGGGAGTTCCGATACGTTCGTTCCGATCCTGACGATGACAACGAGTACCGGCGACGACCGACTCACCTCTTTGTGCTGGTGGCCCGGTCATTTTTGCCACAGCGGAGTTTCAGGCAGCCGCGTGATCGATCGCGTCTCCTTGCACGCCCTCCTGCTTTCCTTCATCGTACTTCGCTTTCGGGCCATTCTTTGGATGGCCAGCGCTCAGGGACCTTGGGTCTCTCGAGGTGGGTGCGAAGTCGCCCTCTCTTTTAGCAGTAGTTTTTCTTTATCGCTCATAATGAGGACGGAGGCTCCATTGAATTGGTGTTACTGCGATGCGGCCTGGGATATGTGCACGTCGAGGGCTTCCAATCCCAAATCTGGTATTTTCGTGCCACAGGCCCTGGGGAGTTTGATTCATTTTTCAGAGCGGGCCGATTCGAGACTCAGAATGGACCGACTCACGATATAAAGCGTTTTCGCATGGTGCAGGGCTTCTGGGGGCTTCCCTGGACGGACGTCCTTGCATGGTAAAGGACCCCGGGGGGGTCCGTGGATGGACGTTTGCGCATGGTCTAGGACATCTGAGAGGTTTCCTGGCAGACGTTTTCGCATGGTGTAGTGTCTGCGAGGGCTTCTTTGGGCAGATTTGTTCGAAAGGCGTTGAGCCTCCGGGAGCTTCCCATGACAGATGGTTTCGCATGGTGTTGGGCCTGCTGGGGTTCCGATACCTCCGTTCCGATCCCAACGATGACAATATGCAACGACGACCGACGACGACGATGACGACGGACGGACGGACGACGCAGCACGACGACGACGACGACGACGACGACGACGACGACGACTACGAGGACGGACGACGACGGATGACGACATATGACGACGACGCCGGCGATGACGACGGAGGACCGCGAATGATGCTCCCCCGAACTATATCGATGCACGTCTGACCTCTTTGTGCTGGTGGCGCGGTGACTTTTGCCATGGAGGGGCCTCAGGCAGCTGCGTGATCAATCGCATCTCGTTGCACGCCCTCCTCCTTTCTTCACAATACCCATTTGTTGAGCCGCTCCTCGGATGGCGGGCTCTAATGGACCTTGGGTTTCTCGAGCTGGGTGCGAAGTCTCCTTCTCTTTTCGCAATCGCTACTCGTTCTCATGGCGGGTGGTCCTGAAAAACCGTACGCCCAGAAGCTTCCAGAGGTTGGGGGTGTCAGACGTGGTGGGGGGGTGCCAGCGACGATTTATGCAGGGTGGGTGGCCCCTGAGAACCTACACCCGGAAGCTTCCAGATTCCAGAGGCTGGGGGTGTGAGACGTGGTGGGGAGGTGCCGGCGACGATTTTTGCAGGGTGGGTGGTCCTGAAAACCCTGTGCCCACAGGTTTCCAGAGGCTGGGGGTGCGAAGCGTGGCCAGGGGGTGCCGGCGACGATTTTTGCAGGGTGGGTGGTCACCTGCGTCCAGAAGTTTCCAGATTCTAGAGACGAGGGGTGTCAGACGTGGTGGGGGGGGGGCCGGCGACGACTTTTGCAGGGTGGGTTTTCCTTCGGATCCTACGCCCACGGGTTTCGGGGGCTGAGGATGTGAGACGTGGCTGGAGGGTAGCCGGCG
>CAUYUJ010016549.1:807832-862832 GCA_963575745.1 Prorocentrum cordatum | reverse complement strand
CCGGTGGATGTGTGGGCGTCGCCCAGCTGCCGCCCGTGCCGAGCACGGCTCGCAGCAGCTGCGTGGACCGAGGGCGGCGCCTGTCAGGGCGAGCCTCTGCCTGCAAGTCCCCCAGCGCGAGCTACGGCAGATTGCTACTTCTCGGCAGCGCGCATAAAGGGGGGTATAGGGGGAGGGGGGACGGCTTCTTAGAGGCACCCCTGCTCCTTAGAAGGCGCGGGCCTTGTCTATGGACTCAAGGCCGAGGCCTTCTCGGAAGCAGGGTGCTTCTAAGAAGCCTTCCCCCCTCCCCCTACCCCCCTTTTTGCGCGCCGCCAAACGTCACAAAATGCGCGCGCACGAAGGGCCGTTCCTTGTCAATCCAGAGGCATCTCTGGACTGTGACGCGAGCCTTGCGAGACGGCCTCTTGGCGCTGCACATGAATAGCTGCAGGGACGGGGGGGCTCTTCTCTCGCGACGAGGCGCTCGCGTGAATCGCAGGTCGAGTCGTCGTTCCAGGGGGGCGCTCCATAGGGAACAGGACTCTTGAGAATGGGAGCCTGTGGGCAGGACGTGCGACTCTGCTGCAGCATCGCTTATGCGTCTTAGCCTTCTCGCCCTCTTCCTCCTCCGCGCGCGCGGGAGCGCGCGTGGGGAGGGGAGAGGAGAAGAGAAAGAGGAGGAGGAATCGGCGGAGATATCGCGAGGCGCGCGGGAAGATGAGGAAGAGGGAGGGGACAAAAGGATAACGGGGACGACGGCAGAAGGATGGCCGAGCGGTCGAGTAATCGAGGGGGCCTCCTTCTCTTTCTCCCAAGCGGGGGCGGGAGGAGCGCGGCACGCGTCGCCCCTGGGGCGCCAAGCCGATGCCCGCCGACTGGACAAAGGAGGAGCTGCTCAAGTCGGCCGAGTGCCAGGCCTCGTCGTCGTCGTTGCCCTCGGCGTCGCCGTGGTTCTCGTAGGTGTCGTCGTTGAGGTCGTCGTCGCTGTTGTCGGTTGCCTCGTCGGCGTCTTCGTCGTTGGCGTTGTCGTTCTCGTCATCGTTGCCGCCGCCGCGGCCGTCGTCGTTGCCGCCGTCATCGCTGCCGTCGTCCTCGTCGCCGGCGTCATTTCTCCACTCCTGGCATCGGCCTCGCCGCTACAGTCGTCGGCGGTTTCCCTCCGGAGCGTGAAAATGAGCGCCTCTCTCGAGACATCCTCCAAATCTGCTCCGAACGCGAAGGATGTTGGGCCAGAAAGCAGGCCAATCGATGTCGTCATTGCCGGCGTCGTCTCCGCACAAGAAGACCTTACGCTTATGAGGACGAGCCAAACCAGCAGTGGTCGAGCGAGTCAGGGGGAAGGCCCCCGTTGCAGACAAGTTTCAGGAGAGGAAAAAACACACAGACACAAGTGATCGTCGATGCCCAGGAAAATGTGCGAAAATATGGGAAGTGGTGGGGAAGACAAAAACCCAGAAAATATGGGAAAATATGGGGCATATTTTTATTTGTGTGTATTTATTTATGTGTCCCAGGGCCCCTTCAAATTTGGCGAATGGAAAATATCGCGGGCCGCGCAACGGCAGGGGCCGCAGAATCTGCGCCGGGTGTGGCGAAAACCGCGCTGACGCAGCACTGCTGCTTCCACTCACAAGCTGCGCGGCGCTTGGGCGAGGTCGCCGTTTAGCCCGCTCTCGCGAGGCCCCGCTGCCGCTGTCGCTTTCACGCGAACGGACCATGCGCCGCGTCCTCGCGGAATTCTTGTTGATTTCCAAACAATGTTCGCGCGGAGTTCGGGCGACGGTGCCAATTCGCCCACTCGCGCGGGCCCACCATAACGCGCGAATGACAAAAATATTCGCCGCGTCGGGGCGAGAACTCCGTCTTCTAGCGAAATCGGCGCGGCGCCGAGGCGAGAACGACATGCTCGTGCGCTCGCGCGTCAATTGAGCTGCGCGCGAATCGCGTGCGCCGCGCCACCGAATGAATCCATTGTTCCAGAAGGATGAGCTCGGAGCCGAAGCGAGAGCGATCAGTCGGCCGCTGGCGCAGGATCTGCGCCGCGTCACGCTCCGGCCGCGCATTTTGTAGCGTCGACGACAAAACGCCAGTTGTTTTTGTAGTTGTTTTTGTTAGTTGTTTTGTTGTTAATTGTTTTTCGTTGTTTTTGACGGAGAGGGTGGAGGAGGTTTTTTAGTTGTTTTTTTAGTTGTTGTTTTAGTTGTTTTAGTTTGTTGAGACGGGACATGTGGTTTTTGTAGTTGTTTTTGACAAATCGGATGGGGCGTGTCGGACGTGGCCCCTGCCGGCCGGATCCGTCGCAGAGCAGGAGCGTATACCAACAGGGTATCAGGACGTGGTTGCGACTGCAGAGCGGTGTCCAGGAGGGAACACGAGAAGCAGGAAGAGGAAGAGGAGGAGGAGGAGGAGGAGGAGGAGGAGGAGGTGGAAACACACCTGGGATCCAGACGGGGCCCATCCTGGGTTCCAAGACGTGCTCTCGAAAGCCGAACTCGCGGAGAGATGTCGGGGAGGGCGTTTTCGATGCTCGTCTTCCGCATTCTCCTCTACCTCCCTTCTCCTCCCCCTCTTCCCTGTCCTCCTCCTCCTGCTCCTCGCTTTCGCGGCGCGCGCCCCCCCCCCCCCCCCCCCCCCCACACCCACCCAGGGAGACCTTCCCAACAAAAATGTTCCACCTCTCGTCCTCCTCGCCTTCCCCTCATCCAACACTCGGGGGCGGCAAAGAGGGGGGTGATGACCAGGGGGGGATGGATACCATGGCGGGGGCCAGCGCCTCTTCTTATTTCATTACGTCCCTGGCCCCCCCGCTGGGCCGCGCACATGCCGCCGGTCAAGATTTGCCCCCCCCCCCCCCCCCCCCTCTTGGACACCCCCCTTTGGGCCGCTCTCGGTCGTTGTCCCTCCGCCGTGGTGTCTTGCCCTGGCGCCCCCTTCGCTCGTCTTTTTCGGGCCCTCGTCCGGTGGTCCCCGCTCCTTGCCGTGCGATGCAGCGCATGGGAGTGAGCTTTAAGTCGGGCATGTCCCTCCACAGGGGGAATATTCAAAAATGGTAAAGAAATAGTCAGGGGACGATTTCTCACTATTTTTGATTTCTTGGGGGGCATTCTTTGAGTATTTTTCATTTTTCGCCCAGAATCCCCCTGTAGGGGGACACGCCCGACTTAAAGTCAGCTGTTGATCCAATCCCACGTCCGAAAACAGCCAGGCCCTGCTCGCGGCAGAGCAGGACCGGAAGAGGACCGAGTACCGCGCGCTGGGCGGGCAGACCAACAGCGAGCCAGGCAGCAAGAAGCGGCTGCCGTACCTCTGAGGCGGTCGGCGCAGGGGTTTGCCGTCGGCGCACGTCACGGATCGACGGCGACACCGACGTCATCTCGTACATTATTTGGAGGTTGTCGTCGCCACGCCTGGGCGCAGCTCGGAAATCTTGCCAGGACAGTTCCTTCAGGGGGCTTGGGACTGATTTCGAGCGGCTTTTGGTCGACGCCGTGTTTCGTCGCTCGCAGATGTCCAGCTTTGTGGATCGAGGTGGTCGGGAGTTGTTCAGCTTGGCTAATCTTCAGGTTCTGCAGACCCCCACTTGGATCACCGCGGGGGTGCTAAGGGAGCACGGGGGTTCTCAGTGGATGCTTTGCTGGGCTGCACCTGACGGCCTCGCATACATGTGGGCTGCTAGTGCCTTAAGTTGCTAGGAGGGATCAGATAACTCCGCCAAATGGGCGGAGCCCGCTTCGCCTGTACCTGTGACACCTTGTGCACCTTGTGCGCCCATAAGGACCCCCCCCGGATCCCCAAAAGGGGCACGATAGGTGGACGGCTCTTCGGCCATCGCTGCTACCCCCCCAGAAAGCAACGCCCGAACGGCATCAGCAGGTGCGGACAGACCTGCTGCGCCGCAAGAAGAGAGCATATTACACAGGGGAGCAACGAGGGAGGCGATGACGGAGACGTCAACGAGGGCTGAAGTTGACGAGCGTGAAGGTCCACGAGTGCTGGAGGCTACGGTGCGCTCCTCTCATTGTGGAGGGCGCGTTGACGACCGGTCGTGTGCTCCCCGTGCAGTTCACAGCCGGTTCTCACTGCCGTGTGCGTTGGGACATGGGGTCGGCAGCCAGGGCCCCCCCCCCTCCCCTGACGTTGCGCGCACGGCGCTGCGCTCGTGGGCTGCATTTGTAAACTTCGTGGGCGAGGCTGGTCACATCCTTCCCGCCGCCGGCATCAAGAGAGCATTGCTGGATGTCTCCGCGCGTGGGGCTGCAAGCCGAAGGGAAAGCCAGCCAGCGAAGGATGCTCTTGCCGACACCATTCCACATCACTTCCACTGAGGACGCATCGCCCAAAAGTCTGCCGCGCGGCAGGCCATGCTGAGTTTGAGGTGGTGCATATTGGAAACGCTTGGCGTAACCATGCCACTAAACGGAAACACTCGGACCGATAAGCTAGAGGGGTAGAGATCATGGCACAGACTGAATTCGCAGTGGCTGAGTCCCTAGCTGTCGCGGACAAGGCCACGCTGGAACACGGGCTGATTGTTTTCGCAGCAGCGGGGGCTGGAGTGTGTGCCTCATGGGCGCGGAGCGTGTCGTGCTGCATTTGCAGTGCTTGAACACGTACCGAAGGGGCGAAGAGGTGGTGGAGGACGAGGAGGTATCCCGAGGTTTCGCGCGCAGGAGGTGGATGTGTTTGGACGTGTCGTCGGCGTCAGCGGCGGCGTCAGCATCGTCGCCGGCGCCCTCGGCGATCGCCGGGGTCGAAGGACGAGGGCGCCGAGGAACATGAGGAGAAGGAGGAGGCGGAGAAGGAGGGAAAAGCATGAGAAGGGGGACCAACGGGGTGCGGATGAAGCGAAGAAGGAATATGCAAGGAGGAGAGGGGAGAAGGGCGAAGGAGCAAGTTTGAAAAGGAGGGAAAAAGGAGGGGGTGTTCGGCGGTGTCCTGAAGTTTCCCATCGCTTCTGTGTTTCCCGAACTGCGCGTTGTTTGCGGCTCTAATGAAGGTCAAGTCGAGTTCTAGATCTCTTCCAGGGAGACCTTGGCTAGGCTGATGTTTCCTTGGAGGTTGGAGCAGGAATAGTTCGGAGGAGTTCTGAGCTTGTCATCTTTTCATCGTGTGTTTGTGGGGGAAGGCGAGCTTTGCCCGTCTTGGGACCAGGCCAGGAGTTCGGGATCTCGCATGTCGTTCGTTCGCCTGGGTGCCTTCAAAGGCCCGAAAAGAGCCGCAAAGGTGAAACGCCTGGGAGAACAGCTAACCTCTTTATCCTCGCTGGGAATGCGATCGGGCAAAGCATCGGGAGGATCATCCTTGGCACTTTTTATGCCGCAAGAATCTCGCCTGCAGGCTCCGCAGGCGCTTCCACGGCCCTTGCGAAGCACGGGAGAGGCAGGTTGCCAATAGCTTGTCAAGTCCACTGCCTCATCCCGTTCGGTTTTTGAGAGCCTGTCCACAGCCGCCAATGCGACATTCGTTCCACTCGCTGCGTCTGAGGACGAAGAATGCGCACATGGGAAATTATGTGAGCCGCGACGGGTGGAGATGTTGCCCCTGGCAGCCTGCAGCCCTGCCCCTGCCCTCGGCCACTTCCTGGTCTCGGCCTGAGTTGCGGCGGTAGGCCTGTTGGGGCTAGGTAATTTAGGACCTCGCGCGGCCCGCTCGGACCTTGACACGCCGTCGGCGCGCTCGCCTGCGGCTGGTAACAAAAACAAAGGTGGAGATGCGCCGGGCGCAGAAGTGCCATCCCACCGTCGCGTCTTCGGGTGCGCAGCTGCCCCCTGGGCGAGAGGGTGCGGGCCAAGAGCAGGCCGCGGAGATCACACCCCACGAGGGCTCGAGCGAGGACGCGCGCCGGAGAGGAGGCGGTCCGGGAGCAGGAGCGACCCCCGCCGTCTGTTCGGAGGCAACTCCCTGGAGGTCAACTTCTGATTTTGCCCTGGTCCGAAGTCCCGCTCAATCCGGCTCAATCCCGCTTCATCCTGCTTACAGTCAACGCGCCTAGTAAGGACGCGCGCCTTCATCTAGGGTGCTCTTGTGTCCTTGCCTCTGAGGCCCGTCCTTGCCATTCTCACTGGTCGCCCGCCGCCCTAAAAAACCCAACTTCGGCCTCCAAGGGTCTTGCGTCCTTATCACCCGTCCTTAATGCACGTTTTGACTGTAGTCCCGCTCAATCCGAAGCCCGCTCTGGCGCAACAGCCCCGCAGTGGGGCTCGGGTCCTCCTTAAATCTTTCCGACGGAGACCTCCCGGCAGCTGCTTCCCAACGTCGGGGGCGCGCCGCCCTCCCCGCGGCTCGGGAACAGCAGCGGCGGAGGGGGCGGAGCCAGACAACCCAGAGATCCGATGTCGCGCTTGTTTCACTACGGGGTCCCCTCTCCTCCTCGCCCTCCTCGTCCTCCTCGCCTTCTTCGTCCTCCCTCGAAGGTCGTCCTCTCCCTTCGGGAGGGGCGAAGGACGTCCTTCGAGAGGACGGTCGTCGAAGGAAACCCTTCCTCCTCTTTCCGGAGGTCCCGACCCTTTCCCCGGGACTGGTTTCTCATCCCGGGTCATTTTGTTGACGATCTCGGGGCCCGGCGGGGGCCCCCAGAGGCCAAGAATTCTAGACGCTTCGCGTGTCCCCGCCAGTGGTGTGGATCGTGGCGTGAGTGCTCTGAGGTTCCTGCCGTTCCTTTGCCCCTGTCTCCGCCGACCCCGCGCACGGCGGTGGTACGGTCTTCGCGCTGAGTGGTTCAGCCTTCAGCGTTGTAGTTTCGGTTCTCCCCGCCCACTTTCGGCTAGGGGAGCTGCTCGGAGCTTGGCGCCGACAGGGCGACTTTCTCCGTTGCACCCGCACTGCTGTCTGCTCCACTTCGGTGTGGCCGGCGCCTATGTGCGTTTGCCCTAATGCGGGGCATTTTGCGCAGTGCATGTGTACTCCACGCATCGCGTGTAATTTGCCGTGTCCCGTTGCCCCGGGCATCGCTGTTGCCGCCAAACCGTTGTCGCGCGGCCGCCGACCAACAAAAACACATGTCCCCGCCAGTGTAGCTAATTTACCTCGTTCGTGCCCCGGACTTTGCTTCTCGCCGCCTGACCTTTGTCGCGCGGCCGCGACCGAACAAAAAGTGTCCTCGCCAGCCCATCCAGAAACGATGTGCAGGTTGGTTGAGGTGATCAGGGAAGTGCGGCAGCAAAGAGGGGGACGGCCGAACCGTGCAAAGGAGTGAGGAGGAGAAGGAGGAGGAGGTGGATGGATGGATGGATGGATGAGGGAGTGGCAAGAAGGAGGATAAATAGGATGAGGAGGAGGCGGAGAAGGAGGAGGAGAAGGAGGAAAAGGAGGAGGAAGAAGAGAAGGAGTAGGAGGAGGAAGGAGGAACAGGAGGAGGAGGAGGAGGAGGAGGAGGAGGAGGGCAAACACATGGGCCAGAGGTCTCTTGGATGCCTCTCGGAACCTCTTGGGGTATCTTTTGGGCGATTATTGGTGGCCTTTTGGGACGTCTCGAGGGTCTCTTCGCGATCCTGGGGTGCTCTTCGGGGTCTTGGGTGCATCGGGGGGGCCTCTTGGGGCCGCTTGGGATCTTCTTGGGGGCCTCCTGGGGGCCTCGTGGGCGCCTCTTGGGGCCATCTCGGGGCCATCTGGGGACCTCTTGGGGCATCCTGGGCGGGCTCTTCGGGGTTTTGGGTGCCTCGGGGGGGCCTCTTGGGGCCGCTTGGGATCCTTTGGGGGGCCTCCTGGGGGCCTCTTGGGGGCCTCTTGGGGCCATCTCGGGGCCATCTTGGGACCTTTTGGGGCCTCCTGGGCGCTTCTTGGGGCCATCTTGGAGGAGATCGATCAAACAAGAGGGGGGGTCACAATTAGGGCCCCCCCCCCAGAGGCCAAAATGGTGCCCAAACCGTAGTAACACCAATGATTTGGGTTTCCTCGCCGAGGCCGTTTTCGACGCCCTGACACCTCGCGACCGCCCCCCCTCCAGGTCCAGGGGAGGGGGTCGGGGGAGGAGTCAAGACTCCCTCCCCGCCCGCAAGCCGTCTCGCTCACCCCCACCCGCCTTCCCAACACATACGTAGCACCCGAGCCTGGCCCGAGCCGCAGCATATTCAGCAGTCATCTTTGGATGGCCAGCTACTGGGGGGCAATCCGCCGCCGCCGCCGCCTCCGCCGCTGCCGCCGCCACCCGCCGCCGCCGCCGGCGCCGCGCCGCCGCCGCCGCCGCTGTCCGCCGCCGCCGCCACCGCGCTGCCCGCCGCCGCCGCCCGCCGCCGCCGCCGCCGCCGCCCCCGCTGCCAAATCGCCGCCGCCGCCGCCGCCGCTGTCGCCCCCGCTGCTGAAGCGCCGCCGCCGAATTGCCGCCGCCGCCGCCGCTGCCACCGCCGCAGTCGCGCAGCCGCTGCCCCCGCCGCAGCCGCCGCCGCCGCCAAGTGTACTCTGTATTGTTTTTTGGACAGGGATGGTGGGGGGAGGCCGCATCGGGTTCGCTGCGCATGCTCCGAATTTGGAGGCAAAGTATGTTTTGTATTGTTTCTGTTAGAAGGGATTGTGGGGGGGGCCAGCATTGACCCTGGTTGGCTCCCAGTCGCCTGGGGGAGGGGGTGTATATTAATAGGGAACAGTAATAAACCCCTCCCCGAAGAGGAAAAAGGACGGGTGGAAGAGGGCAGGAATTCCCTACACCGCCGATGCCCAGAGGGCTGGTGGGACTTCGACAAATCTCCACCTTCCTTTGTTCAATACGCTGGATCCCTGGGGAGCAGAAGCGGTGGAGGAGGAAAAGCCAGACAGCGGGGAGCGGGCGGCGGGCCTGACCTCTCTCTCGCGCGGGCGGCTCAACGGCCGCGGCCCGCGGGCGAGAGATCCGACGTGCGCTCGCGGCGTGCACACGGGCAGAGGAGGCGATCGCCCGCGTTTCCTCCCGTTCCCCGTCGTCCCCTTGGCCTCGGCCCTCTCCCCGGCGCCGCCCTCCTCCCCCCTTCCGCCGGCCTTGAGGCGCGTTTGATTGTTGTTGGCCCTCCAGGGGCTCGTTTTCCTCCTCCTCCTCCTCCTCCTCCTCCTTCTCCTCCTCCTCCTCCTCCTCCCCCTCCTCCTCTTCCTCCTCCTCCTTTTCCTCGGGCCTCTGCTCTGCTGGAAGCCCCCGTGCTTGGCCGGAAGGCGCCGTTTTAGCCTCACCGCGTGAGTATTTGAGATTGCCTCGTCCTGCCTCTCGTCCCTCCATCCTTGCTCCCGCGTGCCTCGCCCACGAAGCCCGCTCTCGCCGGCGCCCGCCTCGGCGACCTGACCTGACTTGGCTCCTCCTCCTCCTCCTCCTCCTCCTCCTCCGCCCTTTCCCCTCTCTCTTCCTCCTCCTCCTCGTCCTCCTCCTCCTCCTCCTCCTCCGCCCGTTCCCCTCCCTCTTCGTCCTCCTGATGCTCGTCGCCCCCGTTGTCGTCGTGCTCTTCCTCCTTTTCCCTTCTCGTCCCGCGGGCGTCGGCCCCGTGCGGGGGGGGAGGGCTCGAGGGCCATGCCGGAGTGCACACCTGCACGGCGGCTTGAGAGGAGGCCCTTCTCGCCTCCTCTCTTTCCCTCCCTTACCAGCCTGGAACATATCCCTATCCCTATGCTGGGCACCTCCTCATCACGATGCCAATCTTAGGGATTCCCTTTTTATTTGAGGGCGGATCCCTAAGACTGTCAGCGCCTTTTGGCGTGTCAATCTTAAGGATAGGGATAAGTTCGAGGCTGGTAACCCCCCTTGTCCGTTGCCTGCCTTGTGTTGCTCCTCTTCTCTCGGATCCCCCGCACCTTCCATCCCCAGCCATCTCGTCGTCTTCGTCGCCCTCGCCCTCGCCGTCCCCCCCCCTCTCTCTTATCGTCCTTCTCCTCCGTCCCCCGTCCTACCCTCTGCCCTATCTTCTCACTCCTCTCGTCGTCATTCCTCGTCAGCATGCTTCTTTCCACTCATCCACCTACTCGTCTTTTTCTTCATATTCTTCTTATTCGTCCGCTTACCAGTAGTACTATTATTATTCCTCCTCTTCTTATTGTTTGTATTGTTCTTATTATTTTTAGTCTGATTGTTCTTCCTCCTCCTCCTCCTCCTCCTCCTCCCCAGGCCCCCGACGTCATGATTTGTTCATGACGTCGACCCCACAGGTCTCGACCCATTCCCTGGGACCTCGTTTTGGTGTTGGGTCGTTCTTTGACGGTCCCGCGGCTCGGTAAGGGCACCCCAGAGGCGAAACATAGCGACACGTTGTCCGCCGTGTTCTTTTATGACTCGAGGGGGTCTGGGTCTTCCGCATAGCCCAGGGAAGGACACGGGCGCTCCTCGTCCTTCTCATGTCCCTCTGCACCCACGATGCAGCTGGGCCGCTGAAGAAGGAACCCTCCTCGTTGGGGAGGGACGCAGTGTTCCTGAATCGTGCTGCCGTTTGTCCTAGGCTTCCCATGGGGAATCGAGGCTCCTTGTTTTGAAGAAGGGGTTCATCCTTCCTCATTCGGCGCTCCTGATGTCAGCAGCCTGGCCGTGTCCTGACGCCCCCCCACCCCCCCCCGGCGGGCCCTCTTCGCGGCCCCACTCGGCCCTCGCTCCCCCACATGTGCCCCGACAGCAGCGCGCCGGGAGCCCTCTGCTCGACTCCACGTGAGGAATTGCCAGCCTCGAACGCATCCCTATCCCTAAGATTGACACGCCAAAAGGCGATGACAATCTTAGGGATTCGCCCTCAAAAAACAAGGGAACCCCTCAGATTGGCATCGTGACGAGGAGATGCCCAGCATAGGGATAGGGATATGTTCCAGGCTGGTTAATGAAGGAAAACCTTTCGCTCGAGTGACCTTTTGGTGTGGGCCCAAGGTCCCCCCCCCGATCGCTGAACGCGATGCGACAGCAGCGTCCTGCGCGCCTGGTGGTGTTCCCGGCGAGCGGAGAACGGTGTGACATAAACGTCTTCGCCGTCGGGGGCGCCGCCTTTCCCAGGGCGGCTGGAAAGTTGATACGCTTACGGTGGCACGTCGGGGCATAGACGTTCCGGCTGCCATGGGTCAGGCGCCCCCGGTGACGCGACCCTCGACGACGACGACGACGACGACGACGACGACGACGACGACGACGACGACGACGACGACGACGACGACGACGACGACGGCGACGACGACGACGACGACGACGACGACGACGACGACGACGGCGGTGGCGGCGGCGGCGGCGACGACGACGACGAACAACAAGTTTATTTTGTACCGCTTTGCGCCCGCGAAGGCAGCCGCGCGCCGTGAGCCCTGTGCTGGCAGCCCCCCCCCGTCGCGTGCCGGTGCCTCTGCGTGGCCGCCCCGCTGGGGGCCGGCGCGCCCGGGGCGCGATGGCCGAGCGGGGCGAGTCGCCCTGCGAGCTCGTGGAGGGCGGCGTTCTCAGCAAGGACTCGCCCCCTCCTCATCCTCCTCCTGCGCCTCCTCCTCTCCCCCCTCCCCCTCAACCCTCCTCCTCCTCCTCCTCCTCCTCCTCCTCCTGCGCCTCCTCCTCCTCCTCCTCCTGCGCCTCCTCCTCCTCCTCATCCTCCTCCTCCTTGTCCTCCTGCGCCTCCTCCTCCTCCTTCTCCTCCTCCTCCTCCTTCTCCTCCCCTTCCTTGACAGATGAAGAGAGCTCGTCGTGGTCAGCATCCCCACCATCGTGCCACCACCGAGTGGCTCGTGCTCGGCTCCCCTGGCCCGTGGAGCGCGTGTGAAGGAGCTGAGATCGAGCGAGGGATTGTGCCGCGCCTCCATGTTGACCTGGACGCGAGGAGGAGGAGGAGGAGGAGGAGGAGGAGGAGGAGAAAGGTGGTGGACGGCCATAAAGACGGACAGCGCAGGCCTGAGCAGGCTGTCCTGGGTCCCAGGCTTCGCTTTTAGAGCGTTGGTGCTGGCCTCCTTCGGCGTCGACGAGTCCGAGCCCCCGAGGGCTCGTGCCCCAGGGCAACGTACTGTTAGCGCGTCCGACGATTTCGGCTGCAGAGCCGGACTCGGACGGCGCTCCGGAGTAATTTGCTGCGCTGTCCGCCTGTATGGCCTTCCACCACCACCTTCCTCCTCCCCTCTTCTTCCTCCTCCTCCCCCTCCTCCTCCTCCTCCTCATCCTCGTCCTTTTTCTCTTTCTCCTCCTCCTCCTCCTCCTCCACGAGCTCGTGCATGGCGACATTGTGGGCAAGGACTCGCCCCCTCCGCCTCCTGCTCTTCCTCCTCCTCCTCCTCCTCCGCCTCCTCCTCCTCCTCCTCCGCCTCCTCCTCCTCCTCCACCACGAGTTCGCGGATGGCGACATTCCCAGCAAGGACACGCCGCGGCTGCCGCTGCACCCTGTGTCCTCGAGGCTCGGGGGCCATGGAATTGTCAAGCCACTGGGGCGCCTGCCGAGGATTACCCGAGTCGTCCAGAGGCGTCGAGGTCGGGAGCCTCGAGACGCAGTGCAAACGGGGGCAGCCAGAGCAGCGGATTTGAGGAGGAGGAGGAGGAGGAGGAGGAGGAGGAGGAGGAGGAGGAGGAGGATGGGGAGGGAGGAGGAGGAGGAGGGGAGGAGGAGGAGGGCGGAGGCGGAGGCGGAGGAGGAGGAGGAGGAGGAGGAGGGGGAGGAGGAGGAGGAGGAGGAGGGGAGGAGGAGGAGGAGGAGGAGGAGGAGGAGGAGGAGGAGGAGGAGGAGGGAGGAGGAGAGCGGGGGCAGGAGGAGGAGGAGGAGGAGGAGGAGGAGGAGGAGGAGGAGGGGCGCAGCGACCCGGGCCAGGGTGCAGGAGCCTGCGGGGTTTTGCAGGATCCTGCACGGCCTGCCTGGCTCAGGTTCGGATGGACCCGGGCCCGTGGATCCCCGACGGAGGGTCTCCAGGCGCCTCCTGGGAGTTTGTTCATTTCTCCTGCTCCTGCTCCCGTTCTCCCCTCGCCTCCTCCTCGTCCTCCTCCTCCTCCTTCGCTTTTTTGTTGCTCCTCCTCGCCCCAGAAGAGGGTAGGTAGAGGAGGGCGAGGAAGGCCAAAGAGGCGGAGGAGGAGGAGGACGAGGAGGAGGGGAGGAGGGCGAGAGAAGCAGGAACGAGGAGGAGGAGGAGGCAGAGGAGGGGAGGAAGAAAGGGAGGAGGAGGAGGAGGAGGAGGAGGAGGAGGAGGAGGAGGAGGAGGAGGAGGAGGAGGAGGGGAAGGAGGAGGAGGGGGAGGAGGACGAGGCAGAGGAGGACGACGTTATGTCGGCACGCAAACTCGGGGAGGCAGGCGCCGTGGGCAAAGCTGCGATCATCCTCCGCGAAACACTAGAAATTGCCGGAGACGAGTTGACCCTTCAAGCCGCACCGCAGCTCTCCCCACACCATCAGACACAGCCACCAGCCGACTACGACGAACAGGACGACGAGCAGCAACAGTTCGAGCTGCACTTCGCCAAAGCCATGCGGGCCGCACCAAAACGAAGCGCAGCTGGGCCGCCATGGGTGGCGGTACGAGCACTTCCAACTCGTCCAAACTGACCTGTCCGCTCTGCGTGCCCTGGCCACAGTGGCCGCAGCACTAGCCCGCGGCACCCTCCCGCAGGAAGTCCAGGAACTGGCGACGGTCGCCCGCCTCCTCCCGCTTACCAAGAGCCCCACCCGAATCCGCCCCATCAACCTCGCCAGCCCCCTCCGCCGTCTCGCGTCCAAGGCGGTTAACAAAGTGGTGGCGGACGAGGTAGCCGAGAGGCTCCGCGGCAAGCAGTTCGGGTACAAGCACACGGCTGGGGCGGAACTGGTCCACAAGCACGTGTCCACTGCGCTCCACGTCCGCCCGGACTACGCTGTGCTCTTTCTGGACGCTGCAGACGCCTTTCAGAATCTGAGCAGGGTGTACATTAAAGAAGGCATCGGTGCTCACTGCCCAAAACTCCGCCGATGGGCAAGAGGCTTCCTACCGGACGTCGGGCAGGTATATACGACGACACTGGGGGCAGAAGACACATCTGGAACCAAACGACGGGTATCTTCCAGGGGTGCGGCATGGCCACCACGCTCTTCTGCCTCGGGCTCGACCGATCCCTCGAGAGGGCCAAACACCAACTCGACGCAGCAGGTATACAGCACGAGCTTTTCGGCTACATCGGCGACCTCACCATCTTTGCGAAGCCTACAGACCTGCCCACCATATACGCAGCCTACACCAACGCACTGCGCCAAGCTGGCCACCAGACACGCTTCGACCAGTGTGAGGTGTGGGCGAGGAATCCTGTTGCGATACCAGCAGGCCTACCCGTGCCGCGAGTAGAACAGCCCACAGTCTTACGACAACACGCCGACGACTACTCTGGCTTGTCACCGACGCCGGTAGCCGCCGACCAGCACGCCGAGGAGGGCAGCCTGCACTCACCCGCCTCGCCCCGACTACAACACCAACGAACGAAGAGGACGAAGGCCATGGCCAGACTCATGGACCTTCACAAAGCCGGCCTAGACGTTCAGACGTATGTTGTACTACTATTACGAACACTCACTGCAGGAAGCATGACGTGGAACATGCGCACCACCGGGGTTCCCGCCCAAGCAGCGACCCAGCTCGACGCCGACCTCCTCAGCACACTGGAGGAGCTGGTGCAAACGCACGACCCAACAGCGGAGCAAAAGAGAAATACTGGCACTCTGTCGCTTTGGGCGGCTTGGGATTCCAGAGTGTGAGCGCAGTACGGCTGGACGCTCAGGCGGCCTCGTGGGCACTCTGCGAGAATCCAGTTCTCCAACGACTGTGCCTCTGCGACAGATATGACCTTCTCCACTACGGCTCAGGCTTGGGACCAGCGCTCCACCACCTCTACAGCACTGTCAGCGCGCTGACGCTGGAAGAGGCAGCGCAGCAGGCGCCCGACACGGAGCCGCCCGACACCACCCAACGGCGCTTTACCAGTCACAGGCGGCGCGCAGAGTGGACGCAGTCGCTACGACGCACCCAGATGGAACCGCACCAACGGGCCTGGGCTCTTAGTAAGACATGCAAGGGGGCAGGCGCGTGGCTCGGGCCACCCACGCGGCCCGACCACCACCTCGCTGACGCCCACTTCAGGATGGCCGTGAGACGCAGACTCGGAGGTCCTGTGCGCGCAGCTGACGGCCCCTGGCTCTTCAAAAAGGAGGACGGGACCCACTGCGCCGGCACCGTCGACACTTACGGACGCCACGCGCTCTGCTGCTCTTATGGCGGCTTCATGGTTAAGAGGCACAACAACCTGCGCGACACCATCGCCGCGAGCCCTACGTGAAGCCGGCATTTGCGACATCGCATTCGAGCCTTGGATTAGCCCACCCACCGGGCCGGGCAATCCAGGTCTCCGCGCGGACCTCAGGTGCACCGACAGTGACGGCCAGTGCGCTCATCTTGACCTAACGATCGTGCGCCCCGCCTCGCAGCAGAGCCTGCAGGCTGGAGGGGGCCACGCCCAAGGCACCGCTGCCAGACTGGCCGAACAGGCCAAGCGCCGCAAATACAGCGGAGTCGCTGGTTTCCAGCCCCTCGGCTTCGAAGTCTCGGAGGCATGGGCGAGTCCACCCGGAAGTGGCTCGCGCAGCGAGTGCCGAAGGGCCCTGGGCGTCAGGAGACCCTCAGCACTCTCCACCGGTCCATCGCCACCGGCGTGGTCCGGGAGGTGGCGCGCACGCTCATCGGCGCTGCCTGCGGTGATCGCCAGGCCAGCCAGGCAGCGCACCTAACGCAAGGGTCTGGCGGCTCACACCCCCGGGCCTGGAATCGGCGGCCTCTCGACGCCCACAGGCACTAGCGCGAGGACAGCACTAGCACGAGGACAGCACTGCTGGAGGAGGGCGCACGAGGACAGCGCTAGCGCGAGGGCAGCACGAGGGCAGCACTAGCACGAGGAAAGCACTTGCACGAGGACAACGCTAGCGCGCCGACGAGGAGCGCCGAGGAGGAGCACCGAGGCCACGGCCACGGCGGCGGAGCTGGCGGCGGGAGACGGAGGCGGAGGCGGCGGCCGGGAGCGGCGGCGGGGCGGCGCCAGCGGCGGCGGCGGGCCCCTGCCCCGGGGCGGACGGGGAGGGGTGAAGGGAGGAGCGGCGCCCAGCCCGCTGCGGCGGGAGCGGGCGCGGGCGCGGGCGCGCGCGGCACGGCCCGCGCCGCGCGCGGCCCGCCCCGGGGCCCTCCCCAGACCCGAGGGCCCCAGGGCACGAGGAGGAGGAGAAGGAGGAGGGGAGGAGGAGGAGGAGGAGGAGGAGGAGGAGGAGGAGGAGGGGAGAGGAGGAGGAGGAGGAGGAGGAGGAGGAGGAGGAGGAGGAGGAGGAGGAGGAGGAGGAGGAGGAGGTGAGGCGTGCGATTCAATCAGGAAAGATGCGGCGGACGAGGAGGAAGTGTAGGACCACCAGATGAAGGAGGAAAACGAGGGGTGGGAGAAGGAGGAGGAAGACGAGGAGGAGGAGCTGGAGGATGAGAGGACCGGGGGAAAAACGGAGGCATTGGGGGAATTCTTTTTCCCCCGAGTCATTGTCCCCGTCCTCTCCCCGCATTATTCTCCTCCTCCCCTTCCCACTCACCCGCCCCTCGTTGAACCGCCGCCAACCACTTGCGAACGCGTGCGAAATCATGGTCCCATACATCCCTCCGGCGCCGCCAGGAGCAAGTGAAGCTTTGCCCCCCCCCAAAAAAAAAACGCGACGCGGCTCGTTCCCGACCCGGACGCGCCCGGCGCCCCGAACCACATGGTTTTTTGAGGCCCCCATACCTTTAAAAGGAGTTCAAGAGCGTCCGACAGTTCCCTTCCAAATTGTCAGAGGAGACGCAGGAGCCCAGCGCCACCGAGAACCCATCGGGGGCGTGTGTTGGGCGACTCCAGGGCGGAGGAAGGATCGGAGGAGGGAGGAGGGAGGAGGGGACAGCGGGAGGCTGAGGAGGCTCTGCCTCTCGCGCCGGGCCCCGCCGACGCCCCCGGCTGGCCACGTTGCGCCCCCTCTGCGCTTCAGGAGCTGCTCGGCCTCGCCGCCGCGGCCACAGCTGCACCGCCAGCGCCGCTCCACGGCGCGCGCTCGGCGGCGGGCGGCAGCGACGGCGACGAAGGAGAGAGAGACCTGGAGTTCCCACGGTACGAGTTGTTCAATCCTTGCGTTTTCGCTCTCGGCCTCCAGGGGCCCCCCATCGTGCGCCAGCGCATTCCAGATCGGAGCCGGGGCGAAGAATGTTCCCGCGGGGACGGGTTCGGACCTTGTGCGGGTCAAGCGGACTGAATGTTAGCCAGCGCGGGCCCCAAACATGTGATTCCGGTGTAATCGACGCTGTGCAACCTATGGGGAACAACTCACCCTGCCGAACTTGCTGTTGTCAACTTCGCTGATCGCACAAACGTCACGCCCGAACACCCGCAACTTGGTTTGCAAAACGTCTGCTCGGCGTTGGCTGGCGCATTGTTGCGGTCGCGCCAGCCCGCGCATGCTCGCGCGCGCAGCGGCCAGCTAGATTGGCGCGACCGACGCGGCGGAGGGAGACGTGGAGGCCGATGCTCTCCGCGCCGGCGTCGCCGAGGCATCGCCGACGCCGCGGGCTTCATCCCCGAGGCATCGCCGAGGCCTCGCCGATGCACCGCCGATGTATCGTCGATGCGGCGCGATCCTCCGAGCCCATCCGCTCCAACCATATCTAAGGGCCCTCTGCGAAGGGGGGATACATAGGCATACGGTCGAGCATAGGACCTGGGCCGGCACGGAAACGGAAAGAGCGCTTCAGAAGTACAAGCCGAAATTACTCACACCACCGTTCGTACTGGGAGCCTTGGCGTTGAGAGCTTGTTACGTCACCCCTCGCTCCTGGGAGCCTTGGTGTTCAGAGATTGTTGCGTTGCCGCCTGTTCCTGAGTCTGGGCTGGGCCTTGCTGTCAGGAACTTGTTACGTCACCGGTTTCTGCTGGGACCCTTGGTCGTATCAGCTTGTTTACGTCACCGTTCGCTGAGCCTTGGTGTTAAGAGCTTCTTGCGTTACTGATCGTTTCTTATTCGGCGTCTCTGGGCATTCTTGGGAGTCCTATTGCGGTCCTTTTGGATCCTTCTTGGGGGCCTCTTGGGGGCCTCTTGGGGGCCTCTTGGGGCTTCTTCGGGGGCTCTTGGGGCCTCCTGGGAGCTTCTCGGGGCGAGAGGCTCAACTGTTCGGTTCGTGGTCCCCCTCTTAGGGCCGTCTTGGGGCCCTCTTGGGGCCGTCTTGGGCGCCTCTTGGACCGTCTTGGGGCCCCCTCCTCTCGGCGGCGGCGGCGGAGGCGGCGGCCCCGTCGGCGCCCCTCCTTCTTCCGGGGGGGGCGGATGGGTGGACTGAAGCTCTGGTAAGGCGCCGGCAGGCAGAACCATCTGCCACGGTGGCCTCCGAGCAGGCTGACCCCGCGCGCCCCGGCCAAAGGCCGGGGAGCTTGCGGCAAGGCCAAAGGACGCCTACCGCATTTTCACTCTAGACCGTTTTGGGGGCCTCTTGGGAGCCTCTTGGGCCGTCTTGGGGCGGTTTTCGGGGCCTCTTGGACCGTCTTCAACCCCGTGAGAGCCGAAACGCCGTGTGTGCTAACAATGTGCGTTTCCGATTGGAAATCAATGATTCTGGCCTCTTGGGGCCCTCTTGGGGCGCCTGTTGAGCGCCTCTTGGGGCTTCTTGGAGGCCTCTTGGGACGTCTTGGGGCTGTCTTGGGCGGTCTTGGACTCTTCTGGGACGGACAAGGGGAAAACCCGAACAACATACAAAAACCGCAGGGAAAACCCGAAAACGGTCATTAGACTTTTGCGCCCGGCCCTCGCCCCTCTCTTGGAACCCCTCCCTAGAGGGCGTCGCCCCACACAAGAACGTCATTACTCATACCTCGCTCCTTCCGTTATTTCTGGAAATCTTTACGAGAGTTCAGGAAGCTTTAGATTTGAAGCCTTCAGCACAGGAGAACATTGTCTGGCGCCGATTCAGGGTCCTCGCAGGAGCTTGCTTGAATTTGCAGCGTGTTACGAAAGCGTTCTCCGACCGAAGCCTTTCGGCAGCTCCTTCGCGGCCATTCTTCGGCTCCTGGGAAGCCCTTTTCTCGAACCTACAAGCTCCGCAGATAACCTTCCAAGCGTTCTTGCAAGCTTCTCCCACAGGCTTTTCCACGTTTTGGACTGCCCCGCTATCTGGGCCTTGGACGCCACAAGTTGACAAAGCTCCTCCCGAAAAGCCGAGCCGGCGTTCCTTGATCAAGTTGCCGGAGAGCTGGCCCAGTTTCTGGAGCAGTTTCGCCCCTCCAGCGGCAGAGGCAGAACTTGGTCCAGGCTCGCTTCAGGGAACTTCCGTTTGAGGAGGAGGAGGAGGAGGAGGAGGAGGAGGAGGAGGAGGAGGAGGAGGAAGATCTCTTACATTAGCTTTTGTTTGACCATGCTTGCCCGCTGCAGGGCGGACACGTCGACCCCCATCGCCCATTGGTCGCCGAGAAGGGGCCCGATCGCCCCAGCTTGCCGAGGACCGCGCGGCTTCGCCATCGGGGGCCTGTCGCCGAGCCATCGGCGATCGCCGATGCCGCGTCGATTGTCCCCCCACTATGGTCAAGTCGGGCATGTCCCTCTACAGGAAGAATGTTTGAAAATAGTCAACAAAGGTCTGGGGACGAGGTTTTGACGATTCCTTAGTTCGATGTTCTTGAGGATCATTTTCACTTGTCCTCCAAAATCCGCCTGCAGGAGGACGTGCCCGACCTGAGACTATGCCAGTTCCCTCCTCTTGTCGTTGCCCCTCGGCGAGGTGCCCGGCTTTATCTCGGGTAGCGGCCGGGGGGGCCTCCGAGAAGAATCCTTCCGGCCAGGAGAAGGCCCAGGAAGCTTCTCAGACCACCGGGGGTCTTTTGATCGTCGAGGATGCAAGAAGCCCAAACCCCAGACACGGGGGGCCCTCGCCGGGCCTCCAGACCGTCAGAAAACGACTCAGGATGAAAAAGCGGTCCCGGGGAAAGTGTCGGGACTTCCAGGGACCC
This sequence comes from Prorocentrum cordatum, assembly GCA_963575745.1. Lineage (NCBI taxonomy): Eukaryota > Dinophyceae > Prorocentrales > Prorocentraceae > Prorocentrum > Prorocentrum cordatum. Next base: position 842,965 of record CAUYUJ010016549.1, on the reverse strand, counting down.
CGTATTGAAAAAATCAAGACGTCGCATGTCTGGGGTTCTAATACAACGACGAAGACGCAGCCTCGATTCATCTGCAGAAGTGGTGCCCTATCCCCAATGTTTTGGCCCTCCTAAGTTAGGGCCCCTCCCAAACGGATAGAGGTACCTTTTATTGCTAACCGTCTCAGCCTCCTGAGAAGGTTCGCCCCGTCTGACCGACCTCCCCGCCCGTCGGGGCCGTCTTCTTGTTCGTCGTCGTCTTCCCATCATCCTCTCTGCCCCTCTCCCACCCCCAGGAGTCAGGGGAGGAACGGATGCCCCTACCCTTAAGTCGGGCCTGTCCCCCTACAGGGGGATTTACGACGAAACATAAAACATACCACAACCATAATCAAACAATAGTCCAAAAATAGTCTGGGGATTATTGTGGGGGTATGTATTGACCTTTGGGGGGTATTGTTGGTGTATTTTGTATTTTTCGTCGAAGATCTCCCTGTAGGGGGAAAGGCCCGACTTAACCCTACCCCGTTCCGCTGCTCGCCCTATGGAGGCCCCTCGACGCCACGGCCGGAGTCCCCTCCGAAATGTTGGTCAGAACGCACCCCTGGACAGTTTCGAGGCGTAGCGGTCCTCCTGCACCCTCCCACCCTCAGGAAGGGTGAAGACGGCTGAGGAGGAGGAGGAGGAGGAGGAGGCGGCGGAGGCGAAGGAAGACGACGACGACGACGACGACGACGACGACGACGACGACGAGCCCCGGGCTTCACACGGACCGCGCTGCAACCAGGATCCCGCTGCGGATCCAGCCGCGGCGGAGCCCGCGCCGTGGCGACGAGCGTTTCCCCCCCCCCGGTTCGCTGCTCCCGGGGGCAGCTTGCCGTTGCATCGGCGCTGCATCGGCGAGTCCAGGTCCAGGACTCTGCCCGGAGCCGGTCCCCTCCTGACGCTCCCCTCGAGAGGTCCCTGGAGGAGTTGGGAGGAGGGGGGAAGAGGAGCAGAGGATGGAGGTGGTTGACGAGGTGGGGGAGGTGGAGTCGGAAGAGGCCAGATGGTCCCCTGGAGGTCTTCGGAGGCTTCTAGAGGCCCTCCAGGTTTCATATCACATCAATAAAAAGCAAAACAAGCAACAAAAAAAAGGCCGCCGCTGCCATGGCGGCGACGACGCCGGATCCCGCGTCCCGGGAGACCTCAGGAGGCCTCCGTGGGGCCTCAGCGCGAGGTCCGCGGAGGCCTCTTGGGGATATCCCAAGGCCCAGAGGTGGATTCAGGGGCGTTCCGAAGCCTCGGTCGAGTCCCCGCCCAGAGGACTTCTGGAGCGTGTTGGGAGACCTCTGGATGCCTCCGGGGGGGGGCTCCTTCTGGGGTCGCCCGGATATCCTCCAGTGAGATTCTGGGAAGCTCACAAACGAGGCCCCAAACGCATTCAGAACCCTGCACCCGTCGTCGGCGGCGACGACGGTCCTCGATCCTCAGCAACGATCCCCGATTATCAATCCTCGGTCCTACGCGGTCGCAGCTTCTGCAGCGGCGGCGGAGGGTGCCGCGCCTGTGGCAGGAGCGGACGGAATCGTGCAGCAGATTGCGGAAGTCGACCTGAGGATGCGCGGCCGCACAGCGGGGGAGGAGGAGGAGGAGGAGGAGGAGGAGGAGGAGGAGGAGGAGGAGGAGGAGGATCAATAGGAGGAGGAGGAAGAGGAGGAGAATAGGAATAGGATATGAATAGGAGGGGGAGGGGAGCGGGAGGAGAGGAGGAGGAATAGGAGGGGGATGATGATGATGATGATGATGATGATGATGATGATGATGCTGATGATGATGATGATGAGGGAGGAGGAGGAGGAGGAGGAGGAGGAGGAGGAGGAGGAGGAGGCGGAGGCGGAGGCGGGCGGGAGGAGGAGGAGGAGGGAGGAGGAGGAGGAGGAGGAGGAGGAGGAGGAGGAGGAGGAGGAGGAGGAGGAGGAGGAGGAGGAAGGAAGGAGGAGGAGGAGAGGAGGAGGAGGAGGAGGAGGAGGAGGAGGAGGAGGAGGAGGAGGGAGGGGGGAGGGGGAGGGGGAGGGGGGAGGGGGAGGGGGAGGGGGAGGGGGAGGGGGACGGGGAGGGGGAGGGGGAGGGGGACAAGCTAGGTGCGCTCGCGTCATATCTGACGTCCTACCCCTCCCTCCCATCCCTTACCATGGCGCTGATTTTCTCTATCCGCGGACGCGTGTCGTAGCGGACCTGTGGCTCCGCGCGCGCGTGCGTAGTGGGTGGTGGTGCGCGTGCGTGCGTGCGTGCGTGCGTGTGCGTGGTTGTGGTGCTGGTGCTGGTGGTGGTGGTGGTGGTTGGTGGTGCTGGTGGTGCTGGTGGGTGGTGGTGGTGGTGGTGGTGGTGGTGGTGGTGGTGGTGGTGGTTGGTGGTGGTGGTGGTGGTGGTGGTGGTGCGGCGCGGTGGTGGCGGGCGGATGGGCGCGCGAGAAAGAGGCCCGCGCTGGGGTGAGAACGCCATCCTGAACGACGGAGGCCAAACACCGATCCGAAAATGAGGCCCACGCTGCAGCGGGAGCACGATTCGGAACGATTCGGGAGCAGAAACGAGGCCGGCGCCCCAGCGAGAGCAGCATTTTGGAAAAAAAGCGCAGGCGAAAACCCAACTCCTGGGAACCCTGTGTGTCAAAAAACAGTACGCGGGGGGGTCTAATATTTTCAGGCCGCCATCGGGGGAGATGGGAGAGTAGTATTCATATTGAGTATTGTGGAGGAGGAGGAGGAGGAGGAGGAGGAGGAGGAGGAGGTCCAAGGAGGTCGAGCGAGGAGGTCGCGGCGGCGGGCAGGGGCCAGGATGCCCAGGGAGGTCGACGGGGGATCGCGGCGAGAGAGGAAAGTCAAGGGATGACGTCCAGGGAGGCGAGGGGAAGTCGAGACCGTCCGGGGAGGTCGCTGAGCATCCAGAAGGTGCATCCGCGAGTCGCAGGGGGGGCCGAGGAGGTCGGGGGGGAGGTTGGGCAGGAGGTCGAGTGAGCATGGCGAGTTCGAGGAGGGGGAGGAGTGGGAAGATGACGCAAGCGAACGCGGAGGAGGCGAAGGAGGCGGAGGAGGAGGAGGAGGAGGAGGAGGAGGAGGATGTCAAGGGAGGTGGAGGAGGACCAGGAGGTCGAAGTGGAGGCGCAGGTTGAGGGATGCCGAGAAGGTTGAGAGGAGGAGGGGGAGATGGAGGAGATGGCGGAGATGGAGAAGGAGAAGGTCGAGTACGGGTCTCTTCTCCTCCTCATCCATTTTCTCCTGCTCCTCCTCCTCCTCCTGCTCCTCCTCCTGTTCCTCTTCCTCCTCCTTCTCCTCCTCCTCCTCCTCCGCCTCTCATCCCCCTCCTCCTCCTCCTCACATTAAGCCTGCTCGTTCCAGCATGCACCCACTGCGTGCCAGGGCCGAGGCAGCAGGGCGCGCACCATCGGCGGTGGCGGGCGGCGCCCGCCATGCGCCCTTTGGGGGGGGCGGCCAGCAGAGCTGCTGCGAAAGGTCTTGCTGCCCCAGCGCATGGCCAGAGGCAGAGCTTGAGTGATCACGTCCGGCCAGGATGCCGCAAATCTCTGGTAGGAGCAAGGCGACGGCACATATGGTCTGTCCGACTTGTCTGGTGGCGAGTGGCAGATGGGGTGTGCTGCAGTCGAGCTGGCCGGCTAGGGTTGACCCAGTGCAAAACGTGCAGTCGTCAGTCCATGCCCACGGTTAAAGGATGGACAGCCTGTGGAAGCGGACGGCGGTACCAACAAACTAACTGTGGAATTCTTCAGCAAACATTGCATCCAGGCGAAAGAGAGGCTCCGAACCAAGCCAAGATTGATCAGATTGCAGCCGTAGTGCCAGCAGCAGAACCCACAACTCCAGCAGCACCAGTGGTATTCACGACATGGCAGAAGCTCCAAGAGGACCCATCTGAATTCAATCGCGTTCAGAAGTATGTCCCGTGACACGTTGGCAAACAATTTCGGCGAACCACCGAGTACCGTGAAGAGGTGATGCATAAGATCAGCGACAACGCGGAGATTTTGGCAGTGACCAAGAAGGTGTTTCAATAGCTCAAGGCGAGAGTGGGAGGCCCATATGCTGCCGAACCCCACGCAGCAACAAATCAAAGCTGACGGCGGGGATGACTTTCCGCAACCAAGGTCCACGGGGGTTTTCTTCTTGACGCAGGCCAAAGAACGGAATGCGAACGCACCGAGGAGGATTCCACCAACACCTATGCATCCACCAACGATGTAAAGAAGGAAGCAAACCAGCATGCAAAGAAAACCCGCCGACGAAACCAACAACTTGAATCTTAAAGCGGAGACAACCAGACGGCGTGAAGGAGAAGATGCAACCACAGCAGCAAAAGCACCCGAACACACTAGGATCGTCATCTGCGACAAGACCAGCGGACCCCCACGCAACAGGGGCAGGCCAGATGGGCCTCCAAAGCGCGGAGCAGATCCAGGCCGACCTTACGACGCAACTGGAGCGCACAAACGCCAGTCGGACAGCTCTGCCCGCAGTACCACAGCAGGCTGTACCAGATGATGAGCCTGTTCCGCATGGCGTTCCCGCGGACGCCAAAGGTGCAGTTTTAATCGCGACATTACCAAGGGTGGCCAATATCGAGGACACGGTTGTGCGTTGCTATCAACGGCTGTTGCGAAAGAGGCCAGCTTCTGTTGTTTTTTTCTCAGTCGCGGCAGACATTGACCAGGCCGATCTGGGGAACGGCGCATGTTCGTCGGGAGGCAGACCCGCGTGCATTTATGAAGTGGAGTATCTCGAGTGCGTCAACCTCCCTCAGCAGAACAACCATGCTGGTGGCCACAATTTCGCATCCAATCCCGCCGACAAGTTGGGTTATCCCAGGGGGGCGGAGACGGATAATTTCAAGCGCATTGGTTGCGCCCAGCAAACCGTCAATATTGTCGCGACCATCTGTGCGCAGTACAAACAGGTAGCCCACGCCAGGTATCATCGCATTCAAATTGCATCACCTCAGAGGGCCAATGACACCCCCCAAGACAATCATACTTATGAGACGTGAGCGCCGCTCGCACGGCACCTCGCCACAAGCGTGGAAGCCGCCGCTGTTTGCGCGGCGAAGCTTTGGGATGACCGCGTATCTTGCGAAGGCGTTGCCACGCCGCCAGCGTCCACGGGCCCGATTGTCAAGGAAAGAATTCTCGCCGAGGAGACTCGCAGCACTCCGGTTGTCATGTGGAGGCGAAAATGTCAGACGGCTGCGGCAGTCGCGGAAAACCTCGCGGTGCTCATTGGGTTCGCAGGTGGGAAGACCAAGATCATGAGGCACCCCGTGCAGGTCATCAAAAGCTGAAGAAATACCCCGTGGGCGCCAACGATGCGCCGAAGGAGATGGAGGAGACCATCGATGATAATGCTTGGTGGGCGCAGTCGTCGCCCCACAGGGCGAGGGCCGCGCGTGCAGCGGCGGATCTGGCCGCAGTTTTGACTGCGCCATCCCGCCGAGCTTCAGACCGCCCGCCTGCCCGCCCGGCGCCGGCTGGAACTTCCCACAGGCGCCCCGCCTAGGCGTCGCGATGGAGACGCGGGCGGGGCCAGCGACCATTGCCACGCGGAGAATGCTCCTATCCGCGAAGCGGCCCATTTCCAGGGCACACGAAAGGACAGACCAAGGACTCGAGCGGCAAAGGCCAGGCCGCCAGCAGCATCAGCTACACCCAGCAGCAGGAGGTGGTCTACCTGCATGGGGCGATGGATTGCCCGATGTCCGTGTCAAAACACAGTGCCGACACAGCGTGAGGCTACGATGTGGGGCCACGTCGCAGCGTTGGAAAAAAGCGCTGCCAGGCCAGCGCCGCAATTGGTTCGGAGTTCGATGGCGCATCAGCAGGTCTTGGGTGAGCGAGCTAACGGGACAACCTGGCAACTGGGCAGTTGCTGCAGTAAGAACCGTGGCCGCCTTCGCCAGGGTTCCATGGCGGCGGCGAACCAGACGTGGAAACGCGACAACTGATTGCGAAGCATCGCATGCGCATCGCGTTGCGACACAGAGAGCTATCGACGCGAAAGCGGGGCTGCAGCGCGTCGGCAAGTTGGGCAGTCCTACGCGGGCGGCGCTGGGGTGGAGAGCCACCTGCGAGTAGGCGCGCAGACCACGGCCACGCACGCCGGCTTAACATCTGCGCGGTCATCGCCGAGCTCACCGACCAGATCCAACACAAAGAGGGATCTGGATCGGCGAAGGCTGGCTTCCTCGGCCTGCAGGTGCATCCTCCAGCCGAGCGGGTGGCGGACTACATCGCGATCAGGGTCCAGATCTGTTGGCAGAGCACACATGTAAATCGGCGGAGGTGCGTTGGGGCGGTGCGCCAGCGAGCTGACTGGCACTCGCGCCAGATATGGAAGCGCGCGCGAGGAAGTTATGCAATGGGCCAGAACAACAAGATCAGGCAGCGCGACGGGGGCTACCTCAGCAAACATGGAAAGACGCGACCAGCCAGACTGGGCAGTTTATCCAACGACGACGCAGGGGGCGACAGCGCGCGAAACGACGGACAGCAGGGCGGGCATCTGGCAAACAGCATGGCAGCGCCGCCGTGGAGAAACAAGTATCGCGCAGGCAGTGGAGGAGCTCCATCCAGCAGCGCTAGCAAAACTACCCGAACCAACGCACTTCGATTCGGGGGGGCTGGAAGCGGGCCTAGCCGCGCGCGCCAACGACGGCGAGGGGAGCGGGCCACTGCCAACTCCAGAGGTCAAGCTGCTATTTGCTGGCGCCGAGCTTAGCCTGCACGTCGTGCAAGTCCTGGCGGAGGCTGCTGCGCCGCTCGGGATGCTGTCGGGGCCGCGGGATGCTCGCGGCGACTGGCTGGCTTGGCCGAGTCGTCTCTCCAGCGACTCCCACGCGCCGCGGATCCACCTTCGATTTCTTCGTCGTCCGTCGGTGCGTCTCCCGTGCTGCCCCTGGGGACAGTCGCGTAGACGACGCTGGGTTCGCGCCGCATTCCCCCGCCAGGTTGCATCTGGCCAGCGATGCTCGACGCGAGGCCACCCGCCGCGCCGCATTGATGGGGGCCCCCCTCGTCGACCCCTGCCAGATTCCACGCCCGACGCGCGGGGCCCTGGCGGGATCCGGGAGTTCGCGCAGCTCGAAGCTGCCATGGGCCGTCGGCGCAGGGCGGCACGCGGCGCGTTCGGCTTGCTCACCAGCGCGCCTGCGCCGCGGTGCCGGCCGCGCTTCCGCCGGGGTCCGTCGATGACCAGCCGGCCAACAGGCCCTGCGCTCGCCGTTGCCTGGCGGGAGTGCGCTGCCAGGGCCTGCGAGACCACTGTCGACGAGCTGCCGCTGGCTCGCCGTTGGGCCCGGGTGCTCGCTGCAGCGCGGCGCGCGGACCGCGCCCCCGTTGGGGCGCCCGAGGCCGCGCGCTCTTGGGCCGCAGCCCACGGCGACGCGAGGCGCTCCGTTGGCCTTGCCGCCTTGCGCCCCCTGGCGTCTCAAGCTGCTCTGCGCGCCCGGTAGATATATGGGGGCTACGTCGAGGGCTCGCCCGTCAGCCACCGCGGCGCCCTCCCTGCCTCCGGCTGCCTCCGCCCGCGCTTCGCATCCCGCCGCGCCTGGGGCGTCGGCGGCCGGTCGCGCCCCTCCCCTGCGGGGGGGGGGGGCCCGCTGCGAGGGCGACGCCCCCGACGCGGGTGCTCTGGAGCACGAGTGCGCCGATGCGCGGATCGAGGAGCTGCCAGCAGGGCGCGGCCTTGTCGCCTTGGCCCCGCCCTCCGAGCAGGCCTCTCTCGACCGCGAAGCTGCGGGGCGGGCGGAGCAACGGGTTGCCCGGGGCGAGCACCATGAGCCGTAATTCCCCGAGCACTTGCTTTCGCGGTCCCAGCTGATCACCACGTGGAACTTGGGCCAGGCCATCGCCTCCTTTTCGGCCGGCGCGGGCTAAGGCGCTGACCGCCTGGCGCCGAGGGCCATCCAGCGGCTCGGCGGGTGGACTGCCGCGCACAAACTCGTGCCGATCGTGCTGCTGCCCCAGCCCGTCGGCGGCCGCCGGCCCATCGGATCGCTTCCCACTCACTCATCCGAGTGCGGATGCGCGCTCGGGCCAACGTGGCCAGGGCCTGGGAAGCAGCGCACCCCCTTCATCGTTTTTGGGCAGCGCTGCGCGCGGCGCGCATTGCGCGGCCTGGGCCGCGGCGTCTGCAGCCGTGGCGCACGCCGCCTCCGCGCGCCCCCATGTCGCCCCCCCCCCCCCCCTGTCCTCGTCGAGGCTTTTGAGCGGGTGCCGCGCCGCTTCGTTGCCGCGGCAGCGGCGCCTTTCACTTTGAATTGAATCATCCTGCGGCTCTCGCTGGCGGCGCGCTGTTTGGCTTGGGCGATTGGCGCGGAGGGCGCGTGTTCACGTCTGCTCATCGCCGCCCTCGGCGTCGCGGCCGACTCCGGCTTCGCCTCGCTTGGGCTCCAGATGTTGTCGCATGAGCCCATGCTCAGTGCGTCGCAGCGGAGGCCCTTATTGCGTCTGCACCTCTACGTCGACGACCAAACCATCGATGCTCCCCGCTTATGCGGCGGGAGGCTGCAGCGCAGGGGCTCTGGAGGCGCGCGTGGCCCTGCTGCGCTGGCGGCGGCGGGCAGCGCCTGCCGCTCTCCTCCGTCTTCCCCGCCCCCTCCTCCTCCCCGTGAAATTTGGCGCATCTCCTGCCGCGGGCGCGCGAGGGCTGCGCTGTCGCGGCTGTCTGGCCGCCCGGGCAAGCTTGGCCTGTCGTTCATAATCTATTATTGTAAGCGCCACCTTTTGTGGCCAAATCAGTTCTATCATGCATGCAGATAAAGTGGCACCAGAGCGAATAGGGCGGCCCTTCAGCTTGCCACCGTTCCTAGCGCGGCCGCGGGGCGAACTTGCGCAGACAGGCATGCAAGGATGGTGCTCGGGACAAGCAGGGCACCGGGATGCGGCGATCCAGGGGCCTTCGGCGCTCCGAGAGGCATTTCTGCCCATGGCCCTGGACGACACCAGTGCTATGTTGAAGGGCGCTCTCTACGGCGCCTTCTACGCGGCCCTTCGGAACTCTTGCGACAGCGTCGATTTGGGCGTCATCAAGCGCGCACCGCAACCCGACTACCCGGAATCAAGTCACACGTGGTCATGCTGATGCACCTCGCCAGGTGGGCGGCTCGAGCTTACCAAGACCACGCGCTGCCAATGCGTCGTTGGAATGGACATGCGGCGGGATGCGCGGCAGCCGAGCGCGCTGCCCAGGCCATGATCTACATCATCCTGGACATCATTCACAGAGGTGCCCCCGGGCTATCGCGCAAAAGTTCGCGGGCGGCTTGCGCTCCAGAGTGGGGGGGCGGCCAGGTGCGTTCCAGGGGCAGCCCCCGAAAGTCCCCGAAAGCACTGAACACCTTGGCGCGGGCATGTCTTGACTCGAGACTGGCGACATCAAGCAAATCGGCGCCCCGACCCAATTGCGCCACCGCGAGAATCAAGATCGCCAAGACGCCAGGCAAAAATACGATATCAATCGATGCCCCGCGCCGCGTCCCGCATCGCTCTTCAACGCCAGCTTTCGAGCAAAACAGCATTGCGACGAGTCATCATCGGACTCAGCCCGAGCGCGGCCCATGCGCGATCACAGGCGGCGGACGCGGCAGGCTACGTCGCGGGAGGCAGGCGCGCGGCCATAGTGGGCACTGCTTTCCATGGCGGCGGCGAAGCGGGCGCGGCATGCTCAAACCGTCGAGTGGAAGAGTGGGTCCAAATGTGGCGCGGAGGTCGTCCAGCTCGCGACTGGCTGCGACACGGGGGTTTCAGCACCTGGGGAAGCGCGGCAGGTGGGGCCCCGTCACGGGCCCAGCTGCTGCGCGTATCCCACCGCTCCACGTGAGCCAGACGAAAAGAAGGACATCAAAGCCGACGCATGGAAGTAAGTCGAGGACTGGGCCCTCGACTCCAGCGAGATCAACCAAGCCAGCGCGAGAGACATGCGGCAACTAGTTTTTGGGGAAGGGGAGAGGGCGCTCTCGCGGCAGGGGCGCGCTGCAGACGATGGGAGCCGCCGTCTCCCGCAAGACGGTTCGACGACTACTCGAAGCTGGCTGACTGCAAGACGCACGGGCGCTTGAGTCAAGGGGGCGCGGCGCAATGTGGACTGGCGAGCGACGTCGCGCAACGGGTTGCCTCGCAGATGGCAAGCGCGCGCCGCGGCAAAGGGCAAGGTGCATGCGCGCGCTGACTCTACACTCGCGAGGCCAAACGCAAACTCGACGTCGACGTTGCCAGCAACCCCCAGGTGCTGCGCAGGCAAGCGTTGGAGAAAATGCACGAGTACCCATGCAGCGAAGCACGCTAGCTTGGGTGCGCTTCCACAGCATAAAAGCCTTGTGCAAGACGCGCCGCTAGGGGAAGCTGCGACGACTGTACAGATTGGACTGTTCTCGAGGGCGCCCCGAAGGTCAGCGCGCGCGCCGGGAAAGCCCAGCGGGCCGTGAGAGAGCAGCCGCGCGTTCATCCACGGCTCCACCACTCGCAGCGACATTCGGATCATACGCGTTGGATGGGGACCCACGTTGCAGAGCAGATGCGTGGACATCGAGACATGGGGGTGCTAGTTTAAGGCCTGGTGTCGGTGCGGGGCTCAACTTGAAGCCATTGCCAGAGCGTTTGCAAGTATGTGCAGATCTGGATTCGTTGTGACGGCTACATCTGTAAATGGCTACAAGTACATGTTCGGCGACGTCAGCGCTCGAATCGGGCGCCAAGAACTGGGGGAAGAAGACGTCGTGGGCGTTCGCACATGCGAGGGGGGAAGACGCCAACCGAGCTGAATGTCCAAATCGCGATCTTCCTCTTGAGTGTTGTACAGACTTTGAGCAACAAGGCGGCGTGCGTCGAGCCGGGGACTGCGCCAATGGCTCCGCGTACACCGGATAAGTTTTCAATGCGAGATCTTGTTCTGGCTCATCATGGGAACGACTCCATCCAGAGGGCTTGCAGCCGCCAGGGCGCCACGATTGCCACTCGGCATTTCCTGATCGAGTGCGCGTTTGCTGGAGGGCGGGCGGGGGCAAGCCCTGCCAGAGAGGAAGCCCAAGAAATATTTACGCTTCGTGCGACGCCCGCGCCTACTGCAACAATTAGTGGACATGTTTGTCGCTGAGACTACATCCCCAGGCCGAAAGTTTTTCCTGGTGGACTTAAATATGACAACGCCAATGGATCAATTTGGATCCCTTTTCGGGTGTGGGAGAGTTTCGTGGATCATATTTCTGTGTTGCGCGGATCCAATTTCCTGTGCGTGGAAAAACGATGGATCCATTTATTGCCCGGGAATATATATATATATATATATATATATATATATATAATAATAATAATAATAATACTTAACATCCGGGACCTAGGGGAAATAGGATCCGCGGGCCACCGCAGGTGAAGCATCATGCTACCCACGGAGCTGTGGATCTGTAGGCCAATGCTATGATTCTACGGGGGAGGGGGTCTTCCCAGGATGAAGAGGTGAAGGATGAGGGAAGAGGCAAGAGGAGGTGGGAGGAGAACAGAAGGGATCGGCGCGTCGCTTCCGACATGTGGGGCTCAAGAGGAAAATATTTCGGCCTGCGTAGGTAACTGCATGGACCTCGATGCGTGTGGCATCGTCGAAGACGCATGGCAGGGCATTGGGGGGTGTCTTGCGATCGCTGGAGATGCTTTTCCAGAAGAGGAGATCAAGCCGAGGCGTCCATGGATTTCAACGACAACTGTTCATCTTGCCCAGCAACGGGCCATGGCCCGAGCAGCGGGCGACCATGACATGCAAAAGCGATTGCACAAGGAAGCGCGGAGAGCGGCGAAGCAAGGTAAGAGCGCATATCTAGACAACATGGTCGCCAATGGGTCTTGGGAAGGCGCGCGCAATGCACGGCGCCCGCGAGGGCGCAGACAGGGCCGCCTACGAGATGCGTTTGGGTCTCTGGTGAGCAGTGACTGGAGGGCGGATGTCATGGCGACCTACGCGGAGACAGTGCAGTGAGGCCGCCATCGGGGGCCTCTCTGGCGACCGACGCTGGCGACTTCACGCAGGTAGAAGCGAAATCAACTTCAGGAAAGTTGAAGGCCGGCAAGGCGCCAAGCCCAGACGGTTCACGACCGGAGTGCTGGCAAGTATCAGCTGTTTCGCCAGAGGTCGCTGAGCAAATCACGTACTTGGTGAACCTATGCTGGCGGCCCAAGCGTGTTCCAAAGAGCGGCATACCGCTTGCGTCGCAACGATCTTCAGGAAAGGCCAGACGGGCGATTGCTCGAATCTCAGACCTATCAGTTTGCTCGTGATCGGCTATAAGATTTTTGCTTCATTGCTGCACGCGCGTCTGGTGGAAGGGGGTGTAGAGGAGCGACTCTCGAGCGCGCAATTTGGATTCCGGTCTGGTTACAACGCAGAAAATGCTATATTTATTTTGCGGAGACAGGTAGAATTGGCACACGCAGCGAAGACTGGAAAGTTTCACGCGACGCCTTTGGACTGGAGAAATGCGTTCGACTCAATAGACCCGGCGGCAATGCTACACGGACTCCGCCGGTTTGGACTCCCAGAACACGTTCTCTCCATGATTGGGGCGATCTACCGCGACAGACGGTTTCAAGTCATCGACTGTGGGGCAACATCCACGCCGAGACCTCAAGCTGCTAGCATAGTCCAAGGGCGCCGGCTGTCACCCTTCCTGTCCGTCATGATCATGACTGTCATCATCCAAGATGCACGAGACGCACTTCCACAGGCAGATCGTGCTCTCTGGGCAGATGGTGGGCTCTCTGCCTTATTGCATGCGGACGATACGCTCCTCATGAGCAGAAGCGCAGCAACCGTGGGAAGACGATTCGGAGCGGTTGCACGAGCAGGCAAGTCGCACGGCATGGACCTTCACGCCGACAGGTTTCAGTTTTTGAGCATCCGGTCCGCCGACGCCATTCAGCATTCTAACGGGTCTGTCGTCGAGCCTCAAGCAGACGCGGTGTATCTTCGGGCTCTCATTTCTGACGATGGGTACCCTGTCCGGGAACTGACGAGGAGGATTGGGAATGCGCGCGCAGATTTCCAGGCGCTTCAAAAGTGCGGAAGCATCCTGGATTGAGCCGTGCACGCAACATCCTGATATACACCAGTACTGTTCTGAGCATGTTGACGTACGGCCTCGCGACCACGTGGCTCAATGTTGCAGAACGTCGCGTCTGAGCGGCTTCCATTGCAGATGCCTCTGAGAGATCTGGGGTGTAGCCCCGGCTGTTCTGTCTAGAGTTAGCAGCGGAACTGTCCCGCAGCTCACGCAGCAAAGGCCTTTGACGCAGACCCTAACTAAACAGCAGCGGCCCGCGCGCCGGAGGGAAGCCTGTTCCGCGCTTCAACTTTTTACCCGCGCGCGCTGACACCAGCAACCAACCGGCACGTTGAGAAAGTCGGGCGGCCGAGGTCGGAATGGGTGCCGCACGTGTACCGCATGGCTGCGTTTCTGGCAGGGAGCGCAGCAACCGCTGAGCGCCTGATCAAATCGGACGCCGATTGGAAGTTATTTGTGGACAGTGCTGACTTGCAGAATGTAGTATAGTACCCCCCCTCCCTTTGTTCCCTCCCTCCCCTTCCCCCTCCTCCTTCCTCCCCTCCGCCCAATCACTGTTTGAAGTCTGCTCACGTGGAGTTTCCATCTGGCCTCAAACGAGGACGCATTTGAAGTGCCCACCTGCACGGGAATTCAGTGTCCTACGCACCCCCGGGTGTATGACTGCATTGTTGTTGTTGGTGTGGGGTTCGCCAACAATCAGAACGGTGGCACCACTGTTCAGACCAGAGCCATGTCAATCTTTCGGGGGTATATTTCTCGACCAGACGTCCCGGGCACGACCATTTATTCGAGGAAAGCGTCGGGTGTCTCAGCTACTGGGGCGAAAGAGATCTACGTGACGATTTCTTTGGCGCAGTTGATGTAGAGCTGTCCGTCCCAGCAGCTGAGCAGCTGAGCCTGCAGCGTTTTTGGGGGCGCTGGCCCCCGCTGGGGGCCACGTGCAGATTTACCTGGGCTGTTAGCCCCATACTTCGGCGTTGGAGCTGGCTTCTCGAGCTTGGTGTTTTCGATGTTCCCGCACATCTCGCGGGTGATCGCAGCACCTCCCCCCTGCGTTCTGATGGGCAGCGTCGCTTTTTCTGCCGGCTGCCCGACATCCTACCTCATGTGCTGCGCCGCCCCCTGGGCCCCTCGTAGCGCATGCGTCCGATCCACCGCGTCGCAGTCGCTATGGTGCTGAAGCTGCGCGCCGGCCGCAGTGCATTCCGAATATGTACGTGGACGAATCATGCTGATGGCAAAGGAACGTTGTGAGAGAAACACCGCGGCCAACGGAACGACGGCGCTCAAGAGGCTTCGCAACGGGCTACCACCGCAGCGGGGCAAAGCTGGCAAAACGGAGCGTTGCCACGGAGCGGTGGCCAGATGCGGCGCACGTCCACAGGGCGCAAACCAGCTGATGGGCAAGCCTGCGACTGAGACTGCGACAACTGACCCTGGTCCTGGAATGATCAGTTGGGTGGGAGCGCCTATTCCACAAGCCTCCCCGACTGACAAGTGCGGCCAGGTGGGCCACTCCATGGAGCTGCGCTGCAGGGTCTGCCGTGGGTTTGTGGCGGGCAACGCCGCCGACCTTGACCCTGGTGAGGGCCGTTCAATGAGGGTTTCCGCTCCTCGGGGGCCCCGCGACCCGCAACTGCGGCGACGTGGGCCTCACCATGGTGCTGCGCTCCCGAGAGCCTGCCGCGCGGTCGCGTGGCGGGCGCGCGCGAGCCGCCACGAGCTACGCAGCGGCGGTGCGCGGGGCGCGCGGCGGGCCATTCGACCGCGCGGCCCATGGATCGCAGATTCTCGCAGGTCTTCCTCCGAACCCCTCTTCCTCCTCCTCGTCCTCCCCCTCCTCTCCCTCCTCGTCTTCCTCCTCCTCGTCCTTCCCCTCCTCCTCCTCCTCCTCCTCTTCCTCCTTCTCCTCCTCCTCCTCCATTCCTCCTCCATTCCTCCTCCATTCCTCCTCCTCCTCCTCCTCCTCCTCCTCCTCCTCCCCCCCTCCCCTCCTCCCCTCCATTTTTCCTCCATTCCTCCTCCTCCTCCTTCTCCATCTCCTCCTCCTCCTCCATTCCTCCTCCTCCTCCTCCTCCTCCTCCTCCTCCATTCCTTTTCCTTCTAGATACCTTCTCCCTGTCGCGCCCCGAGGCCATTTTGTAGGGCGGGCCGGGCGTTTCGCCTGAGATTTCCTGACCGTTTATGATTCCGAAGCTTAAACGGTGACAGCAGCTTCACAGATGGAGGGCGGTCGGTTTTCAAAACGTGTCTCTCGCCTTTTCGCGTGCATTCGCATGAAAAGTTTGCAAGAGCTTCGCGGATTGAGGGCGGGTGATGTTCAAAATGTGGCTCTCAACGTCGCGCCGCGCATATTCGCTTTCAACATGTGCAAGAGTTTTACGGATTGAGGGCGAAAGGCTTTCAAAATGTGGTTTTTGATTCAACGCCGCGCACATTCGTTTTTAACATTTACAAGCGTTTCAAGGATTGAGGGCGGGTAGTTTTCAAAACGTGGCTCTCGCTTTTGCGCCGCGCACATTCCTTCTGAACATTTGCGATAGTATCACGGATTGAGGGCGGGTAGTTTTCAAAATGTGGTTCTCGCTTGATAGCCGCGCACACTTATTTTAAACATTTGCAACGGTTTCACGGATTGAGGGCGGGTGGTTTTCAAAATGTGACTCTCGCCTTAGCGCCGCGCACATTCGTTTTGAACATTTGCAAGAGCTTCACGGATTGAGGGAGGGCAGTTTTCAAGATGTGGTTCTCGCTTTAGCGCCGCGCCCATTCGTTTCCAGAATTCGGAAGAATTTCACGGACCCCCAGGTATTTGGAAGGGTTCAGGATTATGCGGGTGCAACAGTTATGTTGGTTCGCGGTGTCGAAGTCCCAAAACTGGCGCTTTCGCACTATTCCGGATCGTCAAGACGCAGCAGTCAGGTTGATACATGGCATTACAGTCCCGAGAAAAATGTTTTGGCATGATTCAGGATCTTCAAACGAGTGTTTTCCAGCGAGGAAGTTCCCTCAATGGACATGAACCGTTGTGGGGCCTATGAAGACGGAGCTTGGGGGGAGGGTTGATTCCAACATCGTTGATGACTCTTTATTTTACACTCGTCCTCCTCCTCCTCCTCCTCCTCCTCCTCTTCGTCCACCTCCTCTTCCCCGTCCTTCTCCTCCTGTTCCTCCTCCTCCTCCTCCTCCTCCACCTCTTTTTCGGCATCCAACCTTCTCTTCCTCCTCTCCCTCCGGCTCTAGCTTCATTCTCCCTTTTCCCCTTCAGTTGACATTGCCACCTGGCAGCAACGGCTCCAGGGTTACAATCTCGATCCTCCTCCTAGCTTCTGCGGAGGTCCCCAGATATGTCTGGCAGTCTGCAAGGGGGCTGTCAGAGGCCTCAGTAGGATGACGACGGGAAGGAATGGCGGTGCATGTCGTCGTTGCCCAGATTTGCCCTTTAGATCGGGGTTCCGTCTCACGTCTCCCTCATCATCTTCCTTGTGAGAAGCGTTCCCTGGAGACCTCTTGTGGGGACTTGGCATCCTGCGGTGACCCTCTCACCTCTACACCCGCGTCCACATCAATATGTTCATCATCATTTGCTCCTTGACATATCTACCCTCCTCATGATGCCATCCGCCTCATCCGCCACGTAACATTGCCATCACATCTTATCACCACCCATGCCATCATCATCCTCATCAGCATCTTCCGCAACATCTTCGCCGCCATCCTCGTTAACATCGCCGCCACCACCAAGATCGCAAGAATTGTCATCATCATCAGCATAAGCATCATCCCCATCATCGTCAGCATCATCATCATCCTCATCATCATATTCAGCACCATCCGTAGCTATTTTGGCTCGAGGTCAAGATGGTCATTTCATAACTGCCTAAGCGGGATAGGCTCCCATCCAGTCGTCTCGACGTGTTGGCCCATGCGCTTGCAGCAACAATCAGGGGTGAGCTGCCACCCATTCCAGCGTTTTGTTTTCCACATCATCGCTGTTTCAGCATTCCATCTTCTCGGTGCCTGCTCTTCGGACGGACACCCTCCATATTCTCGCTGTTTCAGCTCTCGTGAGTGCAGAACGGCGCCGATTGTTTTCAGCATGGCTTCGCGCAGCGGGTGGGGGTTCAGTTCTTATTCTCCCAGTCCTGCGATACCAGTTCGCAGGGCCCATCGGCGCCGGCATGCAGAGGCCGCTGGATCGTGTAGCGATAGGGGTCATCGGCGAGAGGTTTCCACGACACCCGTGGCTAGTCGAGAACCGCGGCGAGACTGACAAGGGCGTACTACGATGGAGCGCGAGCTACATCAACGAGGCGGTCGGCACCCTTCCGAAGGGCTCGCAGGCAGTTTAGGAGGCGCCGCGTCGCAGGCTCGACGGGAGCAACTTCAACGACAACGACGTGATGAACACCAATTGCTGAACGAGGTCAAAAGCTTTCCTACGTTCCCAGAATCCGAGCACCCTCGGCTTCCAGACCCGCTTCGGGTGCGCGATCCTTGGGCTGCCGTCGCTCCAACGCCTATGGGTGGCACCGCCACGCCACGAAATTCCAGACCATTCCGGGCCAAATCCGCCAACAAGACTATCGCGTCGGCGCCCTGGACACCACGGTTCGGGACATCAGCCAGCGTGCTTGCGTGGCCGATCAAGAGCAGCAGCAGCTCCGTTCCGACGCCGAGCGCATCCAGGCCACCCTGGCCATGGCGAAGGCCCCCCACCCGCCCTTGGACATGATTGCGCTCGCGGTCTGGGATCGCCCACCAGGTCCCTGCCTCCACAAATTTGGCTCGCCCTCCGCAGTGCAACCATCCGAAGTGCGACGGGCCTGGGAGCCGCCACCCCGCTGTACATCAACGCGGACAGGAGCCCCAAAACGCTCAGGCGCGAGTTCCAGACAAAGAAGCTTGTTCGACTACTCGTGGAGCGACACGCAGGTCATTTTTTCCCCGGAAGGTGGGTGGCGACGGGATCACATCGTACGACTCCGTCCCCATCGTCTCCTTCGAAGTCGGCGACAGCGCGACTGCAGCTACACGACTGAAGTGGGGCGGCGCCGCCATCGACAGGATTGGGATTGATTCGCAATCCACCAACGCGCGGTTCCAACGGCTAGTCCGAGCCACGGATACTTCATTGTGGTATATTTAGCACCCGCTGGTGCCCCTGGCAGGTACTTCCCACGGCGTCTGCTCAGCGGGCTTCATGGAATGCCAGAGGCCTGTGCTGTTACCACGCATGGTGGTGCAGCGTGAAACTTTGCCGTCTTGAGAGGTGCATGAAACGCGGCGCGCTCATCATGTCGCAGGAGACGCATGGCGTGCGTCAACAACTCGAGGTGCTGATTGGCTCATCCACGTTCCCCTTACAAGGTCTGGCATTCGCAAGCCTCGCATTTCACGCGCGGGTGGCGTAGCATGTAAATTGCCATGGCCACGAGATGCTCCCCCCTAACAGCGGCCTCGTGTACAAATTGGAATTCTTGTTCCTGGCAGAGCAGCTTTGCTTCATGTTGAGAGCCCTTGCGGGCGCAGCTCCACGGAACTCATGGGCTCGTGCATATATGGCACTGCCCCGCAGCTCAAGCAAGCGATCGCCAATGCGCGGAAGGATGCGGTCGGCTGGAACCAAGACGACACGCTGCACAGGACGCTCATTGTTATGGGCGGCCCCAACATTCGCGAGGGAGCCCCTCAGCCATGACGAGCCAACGCCGGTGACTAATCCGTTGCCGACGGAATGGTCGCATTAGCCGAATGCAGTTTGTTGGGGAGCACTGTTTGGTCCTGGTTCAGGAGGTGCGAGCGGACATCCCTGCGCACTTCAGTCGACGGCATTGCGCGGCGTCTGCGATTGGCAGGGCTTTGGTTGCGATTCCAAAGCATTTCCTTTTGGCTACGGATGATTTTTCAACGTTGATGCGAACCCGACGAGGACGTCGCAGGGCAGGCTCGGCGACCACTCGATGCTGCACCCCGCGCTGCGGAACAAGGCTCCAGGAAACGCTGCTGTCCATTCTATCCCTCATGTGATGTTCAGCGACGTAAGGTATCAGGTTCTGCTCGATGGGCTGGTCGCGGCTGCAGGTGTACAGAGGTTCTCGCCTGTCCCCCATTGGGTGCACATGGAGGAGTTCATGATAGGGGCGCTCAAGCAGGCGCGAGATGAGCAGCAGCGGGAGGCACTCGTGCTCGAGACGGGCGCAATATCACAGCATGCAAGGGTCCCGATGCCTCCCGCCGACAGTGTCGGTCCATGCATTCAGCGGAGCTACAAGCTAATCATCGCACTGCTGCCGAAGCCGCTCAGAGCACCTTTCGATCAGGAGAACATCTGGCAGCAGCTGGACAATCCAAGGTTATCAAAGCTATTCGCCGCCGCGCCATGCTATGGGGACCGCGTGGGCGTTGATTGATTTTTGCAGGGGTTCGACCTGGGCGCTCCCGCTCGGACTCCCAGGGCGCCGTCGCCCGAGACCCCCGATGATCGTGGAGGCACTCCGCAATCATTGGCGCGCGGTCTTTCGGGCTCAACCGGCCAGCACCCCGTGGAGGCGCGCTACCCGGCCTACGAGATGGCCGACTTAGAGGTCCCCGGTGTTTTTGGACCTTCAGAACACGCTCGAGCGCTTGCGACGCAGCGCCCCTGGCCCCGACGGGCCCCCCAACGAGGCTCGGACGGTTTCCGAGGCCAGCTCAGCGTCCTCCACGGGCTCGCCCAGCGCATCATGGCTGGCCACCGCGCGCCAGAGCCCTTGGGCGACTTCCTGTTCTCCTTCTTGCCCAAAGGAAGTGGGCCCCTTAACGCCTGCGAGTGCACTCGGAGCCCCTCGCATATTGGGCCCCTTCTCTGCGCGTAATTCGGGCGCCAAGACCCTGGCCTCTGCAGCGTAACAGAAGCTCGCATGATTAGTGCGTGCCCCCGCGCGCGCGGCTCAGCAGCGATTTGAGACTGGTCGCATCGCCCTCCATAGTGCTCTGCAACTGACACAGCGGCTCGAGTTGCTGGCGTCAGCGAGCCGCTGCAGTGGAGGCCCTTGTCTTTGCGGCGCTCGCCTTCGCGCTGCCTCCCCATCCCCCCGGCCGCGATTAGCCGCGCGAAATTCTCGAGAGGCTTGGAGCCCCGCCAGGGCACCTCAACCACATGGCGTCTCTTCACCTTGTCCTTCGCAGCTTCGCCATGCTGCAAGGCTCTGCACAGTTCATGCTGTATCTTCGCTCAGGCGCAATGCAAGGCTGCCCGTTGTCTGGCTCGGCGCTGGCCATGGCGATGGACCCGCTTTGAACGCGTCTGGGGGCGGAGGCGTCGTCGCAGTCGCTGCGGGGGGTGGTCGGAGGATGCGCCGACGACGCTAGGCTTCTGCAGCCCTGCCTGGGAGATCCAACGCGCGCCTATCCCGTCTTCGAAAGAGCGGAGACCCTCTCCAAGCTCAGACTGCAGCCGAGCAAGACAGTCATTGTGCCGCTATGGTCGAGCCCCACTGCTGCCGCCAAGCAACGCAGACACTCGCCCCTCCAAGGCCGCGCCCCTGCACGGCGCGGTTCAAAGATAGAGGGCCAGGCCGAATACCTTGGCATTCAGTCCGGACCCACGGCCACTGAGCTGGGAGCCCAGGCCGAAGCCGCTCGCAAATGTCGGGGTCGCGCGCGCGACATCCCGCGCGCTGCCTGCCCTGCCCTGCCCAACAGCGCGGCTCCCCCCACTTTACGCTACCTGTCGCAGTTGTCTCCGTTGCCGCGCGCTGTTTTGCGCAATGGGAAATGCGCCCCCTCCCCCCTCCCCGAAAGGTCATGGGGCTCCCGCCTAACGCGTTCCGCAAGCCTAACTTGTCATCTCCCATGCAGCATGGCTCGGTGCCCCCTGATTCTGCGCCTGCCGCGAACGCCGCCGGCCCTTGGAGGCGCGGCCACCGCGCCCGTGGAGGCTTGCGCCCGCAGCTGCAAGAGTGGTCGGAGACGGCCGTTCAGGCGTTTCCGCACGCTAGCAGGCTTCGGGGCCAGCGGGGCGCGCCGCGCTGGGAAGTAGAGCGGGGTTTTCGGCGGCGCTTTGCCAATCTTGCCGAGTCGCCGCATTCGCAGAGCATCCCGGCTGCGAGCTGGCGCCCCGCGCTGGCGGCGGCGCGCGACGCGCGGGCCGCGGCTGCGGGGGAAGCCCGCAATGGACAGGGTCAGCGCGTCCTCACCTCCCCGCTTCGCGCCCCCGTCTTTCCTCCTTCGTTTGAGATCATGATCTCCGAACGACTGCATGCGTGGGGCTTCGCCGCGACGATTGGCGGGGCGTTGGGCGACGGGCGGGGGGGCTGTCCTGCTGCGCCGCGCGCGCTCGAGCCAGCCCGGCAATGAGGCCTGCGCGCGACCGTCGCAGGAGGGCGGGCGACCTTGCGCCGCGCGCGCGTTTGCGGCGTCTCCGCGCGCCTCTTCGGATGCCGCGACGAGGCGGATCCCATCTCTCACTACCTTTCCTGCCGTGTCCTCGCTGAGCTTCTTTCCTCTCCTTCCTCGCCCCTTTTAATTCTCGGCTGCAGAGCCGATGGCGAAATCAACTGCGCAGACTGTGCGCTTTGCCGCCTAGCCGCGATGCGCCCAGCCGTGCTCTGTTCCAACGCCTACCATAAGCTCAGGGCTTCGGTGGTTCACCAAGCACCTGCAGACCCCTGGAAGCAACGGGCCGCGGCAGCAGCAGTTGTGCACGCCACTGACCACGCAGCGTGCTGGTGGACTGCTGCCCTTCAGGTACGGGCGATCAGCATCAGTACCATCATCATTGTCAGCATCACCGCCGCCATCGCCATCCGCACCACCAGCATCCTCGTCATCACTGTCGTCATCCGCGGTATCACCACGATCGCCGGCACAAACATCACAACCACCAGTATCATCCACAGTATCACCACCATCGTCGCCATCACCAGCATCAGCGTCATCAGCACCATCACCATCACCCATCGCCGCCATCATCACCAACACCACCAGCATCGTCACCACCACTATCAGCATCAGCATCATCATTACCATCCTCATCATCACTACCCCCATCGTTGCCGTCAACATCGCCATCGCCATCGCCATCGCCACCGCCGCCTACATCATCCGACGACTACGCCACGGTGGCACCCCTCGGCTCGTGGCTCGAGGCGGCGCTCGAGGCCTCGAGGCGCGCGCGGGGGGCGGGGGCGCTTTGCGAGGAGCGGGCACGGCGGGGCCGAGATGGGCTTCCTGTCGTCCTGTCAGCACGTGGCCTGCGTGGAGACGTCCAGGGGGGAGGAAGGGGGGAATCTACCCGAAGATCCGACGCTCCAGCAAACATTGGAGCGGGCGGTTTTAGGCCGATCTCGGCCTGCAGGGCCTTTCTGCCGTCAACGAACGACCCGGGACGAAACACGGGTCCCAGGGAAGTGGTCCAGACCACCGGGGCCCACGCATCGAAAAATCTGGAGCAACCAAATACTTGGGTAAGCTGAAGTAGTGGGTCTGGCGCGGGTGGGTCGGTGGCGAGAGGTGCGATCGTTCATTCATGGTCTCTAGCGTTGCGTGCAACAGTACGTTTTTGTTTTGGGGGGGGGGCGTTTCCAACGACTTGGCGAAAGTTACGCGTGCAGCGAACACGAAGCATGCGCCGCGCTGACACAACATTGCGACTTTCACTCACAAGCTGCGCGGCGTGTGGGCGAAGTCGGCATTTCGCCCACTCTGGCGCGGCCCTGCTTCCGCTGTCGTTGTCATGCGTCTCGGCGAACGAGCCATGTTCCGCACCCGCGCTGGAACAAACATTCCCGACCACATGCGCGCTGAGCTTGGGCAAGGGCGAGAAGTCGTGCATTCGCGCGAGCCTCCCAACATTAGCAGGTGACACACGTGCGCCGCGTCGAGGCGGGAACACCATTGTCAGGAGAAGTGTGTGCGGCGCCGTTGCGAGAACGACGTTTCCGTCCGCCCGTGCGTCGACGAAAATCCATGCGACAAATGTCCGCCGCGACCAAGCGGGAGCTCAACGCTCTTGAAAAATGAGCGCGGTGCAGGGGCGAGAGCGACATTTCGTCCTTCCGCGCGGGATGTGCGCCGCGCGCCATTCCTGCCACGCATGCTGCAACATGGACGACACGATGTCCATGCTGGGCTGAGCAGGCACTTCGGATGGAAGGTCCCTGATTGGGTCCGCATCGACAGGCTCGGTGGCCGAGTGGGAGTATACAGTAATATGGAGCGGGAGTGGAGGAGGCGGGGAGTCGCAGGCCTAGAGGTTGACACCAACACCAAGATCGGCGGCGTTCCTCCACCGGGGGAAGAGAATCCCGATCTCGGCGATGGTGGTAATATTCTGGTTTCCAAGGTGACCGAAATATTACCACCAACACCGAATTTTAGGATCTTCTCCACCCTGTGGAGGCAGCCCCGTGTCTTGGTGTTGGTGCCCATTTCCAGGCCTCCAAGAGACGGGGGTGGGGGAGAGGAGGAGGGGAAGGGCGGGGGCTGAGAGGGCCAGCGGAGGAGAGAGGGAAACACCATCGGAGAAGGCCTCGGGCGAATAGGTCCTGCGACCGCCTGGACGCGCTGGACCCCGCCGGCTGCACGGTGAGGCTCCGGCGGCCCGCCAAGCAGCCGCTCGAGGCCGCGAGCGCTCCCTCAGCGCGCACGCCGGCGGCGGCGGACGAGGAGGCCCCGGGCGACGAGGCCGCGCTGGGGGCGGGGATGACCCGGCTCCGCGGAAGGGTCCGACGCGTCTAGCAGACATCTCTGGAAAGTCCTCCCGATTGTTTTCGGTGTGCGCCTGTGGCCTGTCCTCATCTTCAGTTTGCCCTGGTACTGCTCCTTCTCGTCGCGCTTATTGCTGTAGTCGGTCCAGTTCCTGCTTGGCACACAGCACATCGTCGATCGCTTCGCCCAGCCTGTCGCGAGAGCCAAGGCGCAGGTTCTGCCGCAAGCTCCTGCGTCCGGGGAGCCCTCGGCGGGCAGCGGGGCCGCCCGCGAGAGCATTCAGGGCGAACGGCTGGGCCCGGGGGAGTGGCGGAGGTGCGGAGGCCCCGTGCCGAAAAAAAACTGGGCATCGGAAGTTCGGGTGTAAGGTGTAAGTCGGGCCTGTCCCTCTTCGGGGGGAACATGCAGAAATAGCCACGAAAACAACTAGTCCCGGGACGGTGTTGAGACTACGGTCTAGCAGTTTTGAAATATCATTTTTAGGCATGTTTTAGACTTTGTCGTCCAAAATCCGCCTGGAGGGGGACATGCCCGACCTGAGTGCAAGGGTTAGGTCGGGGCCCGTCCCCCTACAGGGGCATTTTCGACGAAACATACAGAATACACCAAAATCTGGAGACTATTTTTTTTTGTATCTTTTATTTTTCGTCGAAGATCCCCCGGTAGGGGGACACGCCCGACCTGCGTGCAAGGGGTGGCCCTTCGCCAGAGGGGCCGCCGGCCGCGAGCCCACGGGGGGCGCCGCGGAGCCGGCCTGCGCGCCGCGGCCCGGGCCTCCCGCCGCGGACCCCCCGTGGGGCCTCGCCACGGGAGGGACGCCCCTGCCCGGGGTCAAGTCGGGCCTGTCCCCCTACAGGGGAATAAACGACGAACAGAAAAAAAAAAGTTACCCACCAAAAATAGCCCAACAATAGTCAAAACATTGTCTGGGGACTAGTTTTTTTTATTATTACTTTTTTTCTATATTTTTGGAGTACGTTTGGGGTATTTTGCATTTTTCGTCGAAAGTCCCTGTAGGGGGACACGCCCGACAGAAGCCGCCTAGGGTCGCTGCTGCCGCGCGCAGGCCCAGAGATCCAGCGTATTGGCAAAAATCAAGGCGGAGGTGTTTCTCGGTTTTTGGCCTCGCGCCTCGCGCTGGCGGCTCCATATCCGCAGTGCAGCGCTTCGCGCTGGCGGCTAGCGTGAGCCACCGCGTAAGGTCGCGATGCCATCTCGCGTCAGATCCCCAGGGCTCCAACGCATTGAAAACAAATCAGGACGGAGGTTTTTCCCAGTTTTTGGCCTCTTGGGGCCCTCGCCGGGCCCCGGGACCGTCAAAAAGCGATTCGGGGCGAAAAACCGGCCCCGGGGAGAGGGTCGGGACTTCCGGGGACCCCGTATTGAAAAGATCACGACATCGGATCTCTGGGTAAGGAGGGGCATCGTTCCCAAGGGTACAGGGGTTAACGGCCCATCCCTGGCCAGTTTCGCCGGCCGTGCCCCGCTCGCAGGGCCTCGAAAGGGTCTTCCACGGCCCTTGCATCCTTGCCGTGCGTCCGTATGATACGAGCCGACTGTACTATCGTGGCTCAAGTGATGGCCCTGGTCCCGCCACGACTCGAGTAGGGGGTCGACTACAGAAGTGATTTACCCCAAAACTGATTCGTCCGTCGCGTCCACGAGACATGCGCAGAATATGAGAAGATCTTCGCACATCCGACGTACAACTCGACGCGAAAATCAATCTTGGGGTACATCAATTCTGTAGATTGCACCAGAGAACAACCCCAATCAGTGGATGGTTTTCGCTGAGGCGATCGACCGGGAACCTGGGAGCCCGGGAACCCAGAACCCACCGAAATCGGCCCGGAACCACTAGCCGGTAACCCGGGAACCCGGAACGGGGCACCCGGGAACGCAGTTTGCCACCAGAATCGGCGGGAAATTCGCGCCGAATCTTTCAACCTCCGCCATCACCCCTTCAGTGCAAGCGCTGATTGGGGAACCCAGAGATCCGATGTCGTGATTTTTTCAATGCAGGGTCCCTGGAAGTCCCGACCCTCTCCCCAGGACGGGTTTCTCATCCCGAGTCCTTTTTTGACGGTCCCGGGGCCCAGCGAGGACCCCGAAAGGCCAAAAACTGAGAAAAACCTCCGTCCTGATTTTTTCAATGCGTTGGATCTCTGGGAATCTTTCAACCTCCGCCAGGACCCCTCCAGTGCAAGCGCTGATTGGGGAACGATGCCCTACTCGAACGACTCGAAGCCTCCTAGATGAGGTCGGAGTAGATGGGGTCGGAGGATGGCGCCGCATCGCCGATGCATCGCCGATGCCGCTCCATGTGGAGCCCGATTTTCTTCACGTCGACGTCGCCGATGCATCGCCCACGTCGACGATGCATCGCTTGTGCATCGCCGATGCATCGCCGATGCATCGCCGAAGCATCGCCGATGCGGCGCGATCCTCCGACCCCATCTACTCCGACCCCATCTTGGAGGCCTCTAACGACGGCCTCCTGGGCGGGCCGCACCCGCGCTCCCCGCCCGCGGGTGTGTGTCGCCGTGGCCTCCAGAGGCCGTCGGCCGGCCGGGTGTGTCTCGCAGCCCCGGCAGGCGTGTGCCACCGGGAGGAGGAGGAGGAGGAGGAGGAGGAGGAGGAGGAGGAGGAGGAGGGGGAGGGGAGGGAAGGAGGAGGGAAGGAGGGGGAGGAGGAGGGGGAAGAGGAGGAGGAGGAGGAGGAGGAGGAGGAGGAGGCGGAGGAGGAGGAGGAGGAGGAGGAGGAGGAGGGGATCATTTGTTTTGTGCGTTGTCTTTCTGAGGTGTCTGTGTTCGTCCGAAATCCGCCTGTATGGGGGACATGCCCGACCTATAACGCAAGGGGGGGCAGGCCCCAAACGCGCAGCAAGGCGCTGATGTCGCGCATTTCGTCGCGCGCACTGACCCCGACGCCACGCGCCGAAGGCCACGCACTTCACTACACAGGGCCCTCCTCGCGTGTAGCCGGCTGGAGGCCCAAAAGAGTCGACCACGCGCAAGGGGAGGCCGGGTGAGGGGGAAGGTTTTCAGGAGGGGAAAAAACACACAGACACAATTAATCGTCGACTCCCAGAAAATATGGGAAATTATGGGAAGTGGGGGGGGGGACAAAAACCCAGAAAATATGGGAAAACATGGGGAATAGTTTTATTTGTGTGTATTTATTTGTGTGTCCCAGGGCCCCTTCAGGTTTCTTAGAAGCACCCTTGCTTCATAGAAGACGCGGGCCTCGCGCCGGTGCCCTAAAAAAGCAGCCTTTACAAAGCAGCCTCCTGCTAGGAAGCCCCCCCCTCCCCCATAGCCCCTTTCCTAGACATCAGGCGTCCGTCGTGTGACGGTCCCGAGGCACGGCGAGGGCCCCGAGAGGCCGAAAACTACGAAAAACCTCCGTCCAGAATCTTTCGGGACGCCAGATTGTTTCGAGCCGCCAGAGAAGGGCCACCTCGTCCTCGCCCTCGCCGTCGTCGGCGTTGTCCTCGTCGTTGTGTTCGCTCCCGCCGCCGCGAGGTCGCGCCAGTCTGCTCCTCCGGGGACGAGTCGACCGCTGCCGCCTCCAGCGGCGGCTCGTCCGGAGGAGGGCACCGCCCAGGGCCGCGAGTCGAATCCCCTGCAGTGGCCGCGAAACTCTCGACTCTTTTCCCCCCCGTCCCGAAAGGGTGGGGCTTCGCCGCATCTCGGCGGCATCACAGCCTCGGGATGCTCTGCAGCAGCTGCGCGCCTCGCTGAGAGCGTTCCGGGGATGCCCGAATGGTCCGGAACGGTTGCCGGTGACCCGAGTATTTACCGATCTGAAAGCCACATGTCGAGGATCACCAAGGGTGTCCGCGGTTCGGTCTGTTCGGCTGCGTCCCCTCGTTTCCCTCCATCGTCCTGCTCCTCTCCACCCTGCTCCTTCCCCCTCCGCATCCTTCTCCTTCTCGCTCCACCGTCCTCTTCCTCCTCCTTGTTCTCCTCCTCCTCCTCCTTGTTCTCCTCCTCCTCCTTGTTCTCCTCCTCCTCCTCCTCCTTGCTCTCCTCCTCCTCCTCCTCCTCCTCCTCCTCCTCCTCCTCCCCCTCCTCCTCATCCTCCTCCTCCTCCTCCTCCTCCCTCCTCCTCCTCCCGCCTCCGATAATCAGACTTTATGGGGCGTCCTCGTCGTCGGTTCGGTCGTCGTGGTCGTCATCGCCCGCGTCGTCGTCGACGTAGGCCAAGTTTCGGGCCATGGGGCGCTCAAAATAGGCCCTGAGATAATGAAGGGCCCTGAGGAAAGAGAGGAGAGGCCCGAGGGCCGCGTCAGTACAACATCGCCATGTCGGAGGTCTGGGTCGTCGTCGTCGTCGTCGTCGTCGTCGTCGTCGCCGTCGTGCGCCTCCTCCTCCTCCTCCTCGTCCAACTCCTCCTCCTCCTCCTCCTCCTCCTCCTCCTCCTCCTCCTTCTCCTCCTCCTCCTCCTCCTCCTCCTCGAGGTGTCTCCTGGCTTGCCAGCATGGGTTTGGGCATCCAGAGTCCACCGTGCTCCTCCGAGGGAGACCCTGCAGGCAGGGACCTCCACGGGACTGCGGCCTCGAGAGTTGGAAATGGCCCCAGAGCGTTCCATCTCTCCAGACCCAGACCCCCTCGAGTCATGAAAAAATCACGACGGGAGGTTTTTCGCTATTTTCGGCCTCTGGGGACTACTACCAGCCCTCGGGACCTTCTAGACCCAGGATGAAAAACACGGTTACGAGGAATGTGTCGAGACCTCTGAGGGTCGACGTCATGAGGAATTCATAACGTCGGGGGTCTGAGGAGCGCTCTGGAGCGACCGCGGCGATGGACACATCCTCCAGAGCCGCCAGATCTCAGAGATCCCGTGGTATACCATTCCGACTTGGTCCCCAACGCGGCCTCGCCGTAGGAGGAGGAGGAGGAGGAGGAGGAGGAGGAGGCGGAGGCGGAGAAGGAGGAGGAGTTGAAGGAGGAGGAGGCTCTCCAACGTCCTTGCTGCACCTTCCGCGCCCTGCTCCTCTCCTCCCTCATTGTCCGCCTGTTGCTACTTCTCGTGTCGTACCCCTTCTCGCTGGTCTTCCTCCTCCTCCTCCTCCTCCTTCTCCTCCTCCTCTTACCGTCCCGCTTGTCATATTACATTATGAAAATGCATATGTGCATGGTAGTTTTCACAACTGAGGGCCAAGCAGAGGCAGAGGTCCGACGTACTCATAATTCGGCTCCTAGTTTTGGGGGGCCCCAGCGCCCGGCGTCCATGATCTCCGCCCTCTGCGCGCTGGTGCCGGAGTCGGGGCGCAGCCTGGGCACGGGCCTCGCTGCCTGGGCGGCGCGCGGCGACCCTGCCGTCTGCCCTGTGTGCACCTGGCGAGATCACCCCTGGTCTCGCTCTGTTCCTCACCACCCACCAAACCACCCCAACCCAACCCGAAGGCCCAAATTTATCCTCGATTTCCAGTGGGGGGGGGTCGGGGAACGTTGAAACAACATATGGTATCCGTACCCCCCCCAACCCGAAATTCGGGTCAAATTCGGGTCTTCGGGTTGGGTTGGGGTGGTCTGGTAGGTAGTCAGTTCCAGCCAGTGCGTCCGACTTCGCGGTGCTGTTCGATTCCTGCGAGGACCTCGGCGATTTGCGTCGCAGTGGTGCTCTGTGGTCTGATGCCCGTGGTGCGGTAGTCTGCGCGGGCGAGGGCGGCGTCGGTCCCGCGGCGTTCCAGGGCGACCTGGTTCGCTCCCTGGGCGCCGCTTTGACTCCGATGCCCGCCTTCCTGTCTGCGCGGACAGCGCCGCATGCTTCGAGCACGCTCCCTGGGCAGTGGTCTGGCGACCATCTGGGCATCGCGCGCCGGTCCGCTCGCTGGGCGGAGGCCCTTCGCAGCCGGGGTAGCTGGGGTCCAGCCGGATACCTCCTCGCCCGGATGAGGAATGGATCAGAGGAACACCCGCTTGCTCTCTCACCGTGAGCTTGCGTTTGCTCACCATTGTGCCGTGGCGTCCTCAGGTTATCGTGGTGCTTGCACGGTGCGTCGCTGGGACGTGAACGCGCCCGTGAACGCGTCGATGAGGTCGTCGTCAAGCCGTTTGCGTGAGGCGTCTTTCTTGGCTGATGTGTAGTGTTTTTTCGCCTTCCGCCGAGCTGTGCGTGTGCGTGGCCCACCTGGGTGGCGGTTACCGTTGACAGGTGCGGTTCTTGAGAATTGTGTTGTGAACAGCTCGAGCGCAGGCGCGACCGCGGTGGAATCAGCCTCACAGATGGTGGCGCGGATCCAGACAGTTTTTGTCAGCTGGGCGGGGAGTAACTTGGGCGACGCTTAGGGTTACCTCCTCCTGTCCGAGTTGGTAGATTATCCTTTGGATGTGCCCTGACGTACAGTCTGGGCCCTGAAGAAGGAACCCTTTTCGTTGGGGAGGGGCTCCGTGTTCCTTCATTGATTCGCAGCTTGCCTTGGATTTCCTTTGGTTTTCCATACGAAATCGAAGTTCAACTTATGGAAAATAGGGGCCTCGTTCCTTATTTAGGGTTCCTTAGGTCAACGCCTCTACTGTAGACTTGGAATCCTCGGCCGTGCGACGCGCACTGGGATGAAGTTATCTTCGCCAGGGCTGTCCGTGGTAGTGGGACCCAGTAGTGCGAGCGCCAGAGGACTGTCCTGGGTGTACGGGTCTGCTGGAGGTTTTCCATGGAACATCGGAGTTTAATGTATGGGAAAAAAGGGGCCTCGTTCCTTATTTATCGTGTTCCTTAGGTCAACTCCCCGACTGTAGGCGGTCGCGTTCCTCTAGCGCGCGAAGTGAGATGCTACCGGTGTGCGACGTCCCGTCGCCCTCCCTTTCGGGCACTCTGGTAATGGGGGCGCCCCAGTGGCGTGCTGATGAGAGGGGCCTTGCCTTTGCCTGGGTGGGCATCGGCGTCGACCGTGGTCCCGACTGGTGGTGGGTCACGGTCTACGGCAATGTTGTGCGTGGGGGAGCAAGGCAGCATGGTGGAGCTGATCTTGTGTGCCCCGCACAATCTCATCGGCTCGCCCCTGACCGCACATGGTTCGAGGCGGTGTTGCTGGAAAGTGCTATATATCGAGATTCGTTTGGTGTTTGTGAGCGAGGTCGCTGCATGCAGCGACTGCTCGGCCGACGCCACCGCTGCTCTGGAGTGCGGCGCTGCAGGCTTCCTGCCCACAGGTGTGGGCCCTCCTCGGCCTGCCAAGGCCGCCCCGCGGCGGCCTGCGCCCGGTGGTCTGGGCTGCCGTACCCCTCCGCCTCCTCCTCCTCTTCCTCCTCCTCCTCCTTCCCTTCCGCCTCCTCCTCCTCCTCCTCGTCCTTCTCCTCCTCCTTCTCGCCCTCGTCGCTCTCCTGAAGCTCTCCCTCCTCCTCCTCCTCCTCCTCCTCCTCCTCCTCCTCCTCCTCCTCCTCCTCCTCCTCGCCCTCCTCGCCCTCCTCCCGGCGCGCCCGCAGACATGGAAGGGAGCATGGCACGAATCACTCGCACGCTGGGAGTGGTGTGCGTCCAGTCCCGCGATGCGGTCCACGGCATTGCTGGGCCTCTCGTGTCGTAGCTGCGCGCTGGGTCGGGGGGCCCCGGGCCGAGGTCTGGAGGTGGGGGAGGGAGGAGGACCGAAGAGGACGGTGGAGGATAGATGGGGGAGAGAGAAGAAGACATGAGGAGGAGGAGGAGGAGGAGGAGGAGGAGGAGGAGGAGTAGGAGGAGGAGGAGGAGGAAAAGGAGGAGAAGGAGGAGGCAAGAGAGAGGAGAAGAGGAGGCGTCCCCCCCTCCCCCGCTCGCCGAGGAGAGGCCACCGAGGAGGGGCGCCTCTTCTGGTGGCAGCTGGACGCCCAGGACAAGGACGCCGTCTACCGCCGGCGGCTGGAGCGCGCCGCGCGCCTGGCGCGGGAGGAGGAGGAGCGCCAGCGGCGCGAGGAGGAGGAGGAGAGGCCCTCCCTGCGTCGCTGTCGTCCTCGTCCTCGTCGTCCCCTCCCTTTTTCTCCCGCCGCCCACGCCGCCCCCCCTCGTCGTGCTCGTTCCTGTCCTCGTCGTCCCTCCTTCTCCCTCCTCCCCCGCCGCCTGAATGGAGTAGAAGCGACAGGAGGAGGAGGAGGAGGAGGAGGAGGAGGAGGAGGACGAGGACAGGAGGGAGAAGGGAGGACTGGTAGGAAAGCCCGCCCCTCCTCATACCTCCTCCCTCCTGCGACCCCCTCCTCCTCCTCCTCCTCTTCTTATCCTATAGCCTCCGATATCGTCCCCCCCCCCTCCTCCCCCCCGACCACGGTGCCGGTCCCTGACACCCGCCGATATTTTTGCTTTAGTCCGCGGTCCCAGAGGTCCCGACCGCTTCCCCAGGGCCGCATCAGACAGATCGCCCTGGGCCCGTCCTTGATAGCTCTGGCGCCCGAGATGGCGGGCCCGGGAGGTCGAAGCGAGGAACAGCGCCGGGACCGAAAAAGCACACCGCCGCCTCGAAGATCCGGGCGAGGTTCGGACGAGGATACATCATACATCCGTTCCAAAGCGTCCCCGAGCGCTCTCAGAGCGTTCCAGAACGCTCTAAGAAAGCCGCGGCGCCCGAGACCTCATCCAGACTCGTCTTGCCTCGAAGATCTGGGGCCGCCCCGGGAGGTCCGGCTCGGACGAGGAGTTCGCCGACGCCCCGCTGCTCTGAGGCCTGGCCCCCGCGTGCGCGGGCGGAAGGCGCACAGCCCGCCCGCGACCACGCGGATCGACTGCACGCGAGCGTGGCCCTTCGCCAGGGCCCAGCCCTTCCGAGAAGAGCCCGTTCGGCGCCGAATGGCGTTGCAGTCGGCGAATCTCCGCGCAAGCGCCGGATGGGCTCTTATCTGCGTGCGCTAAACGTGTTCCAGGCATTGCAAGCAGTAGGTCGCGTCGCCGGATGGACTCTCGATTCGCCGGATGGACTCCTTTTGCCGGATGGGCTCTGTTTTCTCGCCGGATCTTTTTTTTTTTTTTTGAAAGAGAGACCATTCGGCGCGCCGGATGGGCTCTAATGTCAGCCGGATGGGTTCTTTTCCAGCCGGATGGGCTATATCCCGCCGGATGGGCTCTTATTCCCCCGGATGGGCTTTGCGAAAAGGCCTCGCCGAATGGACTCTTTGAGATCCGACGTGCGTTTGGAAAAAACCAAAGCAATTCTCATTTTTGGAATGCCCTCGCTCAGAAAAATCGCATCGTTATGCTGGCGCCTCTTGGGCGCACCTAGCGCTCGGCGTTCCCGCGCATTCCTTCAAATCTCCCAGTGCGCACGGACTGTCACGTGTGTTTCCTCGCTGTTGTTTTGTCATGCCATTGGTATGCAATGTAGTCATATGGGTGCTCGGTGGGGGCGTCCCAAACAAACGTGGAATGAATTCGCGCATCGCGCATTGCCCTAAGGATCCGCGAAGGATCCCCAAGGATCCCTAGGGCTTCCCTGGGGATAACCCCCATCCCTCGCGCCAGTGATTCCTGAGGTTTCCCTGGAGGTCCTTTCAAGGTTCCCCAATGACCCCGAAGGTTTCCTCAGGAATCCGCCCAGGATCCGAAAGGATTCCTAGGGCTTCCCTGTGGGGATCCGCAAAGGATCTCCTAGGGTCCTTCGGGTTTCTCGAAGGTGCCGCTCAGAATCCCGAAATATCCTTGGGATCCGCTAAGGAGTTCCAGGCTTCCTTAAGGATCCGCTGAGGATCCCCAAGGATCCCTAGGGTTTCCCTTGGAACCGCTAAGGACCCCTAGATCTTTACGGTGTTCTTGGGGGGCGCGCTAAAGATCCCAACGGATCCTAAGGCTTTCCTTCGGGAACAGCGCAACATCCCCACGGATCCCCAAGGTCCCCTCAGGTTTTCGCGAAGGATCCCGAAAGATCCGTGGGGCCCCCCTTGGATCCGCTAGGGACCCCCAATGATCCCAAGGATTTTCCGAGGGAGAAGGATCCTGAGGATCCGTTGAGGCGGTGCACCGTTGCGGGGCGGTGGGACTGCGGGGTTGCGGAGCAGCGGGGTCTCGGGGCAGTGGCGTGAGGTCGCGGTTTCGTGGGGCGGCGGGGTGACATGGCGGTGATGTGGTGGGTGGCGGGGTCGCGGGGTCGTGAGGACTTGTGGTCGCGGGATAGGGTCGCGGGGTGGCGGGGTGAGAAGGTCGCGGGTGGCGTGGGGTCGCGGGGGCATGGGGCGCGGGGTCGAGGGGTCGAGGGGATGTGCAAGCAGCGCGCACAACGGGGCTATCCGCCGAATGGACTCGGATGCCACGATGGTCATTTTGCCAGCTGGATGGGCTCTAATGCCGCCGGATGGACTCTAATTTGGCGCCGGATGGACTCTATCGGTTCGCCGGATGGACTCTGTTTCATGCCAGCTGGATTCCTTTGTCGCCAGATGGGCTCTTATCTCGAGAGCCATTCGGCGCCGGATGGTCTCCATTTTTTTCATCGGTTTGTGGGCACCTCCCACGCTTCGCGCTCGATGGAGTCCATTCGTCGCGCCGGATGGGCTCCTTTCGGAAGGCCCAGGGATGACCCCTTGTCCTGGGGATTTTCCTTCATCGAGTCGCCAATAATTTGGGCGAAAATGCAGCATACAGCAATCAAGAACTCGCAAGACACATAAATGAACGACTCACCGAATCGAATTTTGGAAAAACGCAACAGATCAAACAAGACGAGCTTCTTTTCATTCACGGGGCTTGTGCCTGCAACAATTTGCACGGCGAATTCGGCTGCAACGAGTTCCGCTTGAAAGGTCGATTTGGCTTCGCCCAGAAAAAGACCACGGTGGCCGAGCAACGCCCTTTCGACCAGAAAACAAACAACACCATCCCACCTACTGCCCGCCATGTTGTGCTGCGGCCCATCGGGCGCCGTAGCGTATACCACGCACAAAGCCACGCCAAATGTCCTGGTATACGCTAAGCCCCCTGGGCCGTAGGTGGGGTGGTGTCGTTTGTTTTCTGGTCCACTTCGGTGAGGGCCCATTCCCAGAGACCCGACGTTCCAACAATTACCCTGGCGACGTACCCAACCCTCGCGCAATGCGGAGCATAAGTACATCAGGATTGCTACAACGAGGGCGATGACGTAACATGGGCGCATGTGATTTTGCAAGCAGCAATCCGAAGGCTCGCAGGCCCCCGATCAAGGTATGAGGGCGTCGTAGTGGTTACTAACGCAGCCCCCTCGCCAGGGACGGCGAGGTATCGCTCAGGTCCCCCGCGGTGCCTCACTCCGCTGAACCCACCAGCAGCCCTCGAAAGTGGCGACAGTGTCGCAGATCGCAGCCCCCCCAGGGACGGCGAGGTCTACCCCAGATCCCCGCGGTGCCTCAGTCCGCTGGACCCACCAGCAGCCCTCGAACGTGGCGACAGTGTCGCAGATCGCAGCCCCCCAGGGACGGCGAGGTCTAATTC
>CAUYUJ010016549.1:747832-800332 GCA_963575745.1 Prorocentrum cordatum | reverse complement strand
TCCTCCTCCTCCTCCTCCTCCTCCTCCTCCTCTCCCCCTCCTCCTGCTTACCCTTCTCCTCCTCCTCCTCCTCCTCCTCCTCCTCCTCCTCCTTCCCCTTCTCCCCCTCCTCCTCCTTACCCTTCTCCTCCTCCTCCTCCTCCTCCTCCTCCTCCTCCTCCTCCTTACCCTTCTCCCCCCTCCTCCTCCCTTCGCCTCGCCTCACTCCCCCTGCACTTCATCCCACTGGCGTGGCAGCGCATGTCCGTGCCACGCGAGCCCGCCGTGGCCAACGTGCCGCGACGGGCCGAGCGCGCGCGGCGCTGGCCGCCGGCGCGCGCGCGCGCCGCGCGCCTTCGAGGTTCCGCCCCCGAGCTTGAACGCCTGAAGCGGGCACGGGTCGACTAGACGTAAGAGTGACCTTTCGCCGGAGTGACCTTTGGTGCGGGCACAGATGGGCCCCAAGATGGCTGAAAACGAAGCAGGAGCAGCGGCTTGCGCGCCCAGGTTTGGTCCCCCCGCGGCCCCCAAAAGCCGCGCACCAAAGGTCACTCTCACCCAGGGTCACTCTAGCGTGTAGCAGCCGAACGGGAGAAATCGGTACACGCCGGTCATGAAAAGTAGATAGTCTGGTGTACAGCTGTGTTCCAGAGCTCGGACCTCTCTGTGTTCTCGTCGGCGTCGTTCGTTTTCGTCGCTCGTCGTTCGTCCCCCCCCCACCTCCAGCCTCCCTGACCTCCCCGCCAGTCCTGGCCCCAGGCCTCGCCCCCCTGGCCTCCCTGCCCCCCTCCCCCCCCCCAGCTCCTTTGCGCAAGAGCCAGGGCACGCGCGCCACTTGTTTCTGGATTCCCAGATCCCAATATATTCCAGGCGCCTTCCTACTTCAAAAGCCGATCTGCTTTTGCTGTTTTTTTTTGCAATGGTCTGGGAGGGCCGGCGCCCAAATCAATGTATCCGCCTTACTGCTTCATGGTTTTTACTTGCTTCTTACGACCGCCGGGTGCGATGCCCAACAGCGGATGCTGTCCAAGACCGGCAGCGGCCGCTTCTGGGCAGGCGGCCCTGTGTGTCAGAGGGGCAACGCCCCCCGGCGACTCCGACAGCGAGCCCTGCTCAGAATCTGAGCAGGACATGGTGTCCCTCCTCCTCCTCCTCCTCCGCCTCCTCCTCCTCCTCCTCCTCCTCCTCCTCCTCCTGCTCCTGCTCCTGCTCCTGCTCCTGCTCCTTCGCCCCTTCGTCCTCCTCATCATCCTGGCTCCCTCCCTCCTCCCTCCTCCCTTCTCCCTCCTCCCCCCTCCCTCGCTTAGCTCGAGGCTCGGGCCCCCGACCCCCCCCCCGACCGCTTCCCGCGCCGGGCGCCCCGTTCCGGGTCGTCTGTCTGGACGGCCCGGTGGCCAGGCGAGGCCCCACAGAGAAGGGCCGAAGACGACACCCAGACCCCCTCGAGTAATGAAAAAATCACGACGGGAGGTTTTTCCTAACTTTCGGCCTCCGGGGGCCCTCACCGGGCCTCGGGAGCGTCAAAAAACGACTCAGGATGCAAAGCCGGTCATGGGGAAAGGGTCGGGACCTCGGGGGGTCGACGTCATGAAAAAATCATTACGTCGGGGGTCTGGGCACAGAGCTTCCGCCTCGGTGTTGTCGAGACGCCCGCTGTCCGGGAGCATCGGCGTCCCCCAGCATACTTCCATTGTGTGTGCGTCGCCCCCCCATGGGGCGACGAGGGCACCGAGAAACCTTCTGGTGTGGGCGTCGTGGCGGGCGCTTTCTGGCCACGCCGCCCGGGGGAACGATAGAATCACCGCAAGATGGGGGATATAATGCTCCATGTTCGGGCCGGGCGCGTGCCTCCAGGGCGGACATCCAGTATCAGCATGTCTCCGTGCGCCCCAGAGTATGATTAGGGGAACAAAAAGTGACATAAGCATCAAAACTCGGAGGTCCGCGCGGATCTCTCGGATCCGCGCTGGACCCCCCTCCCTGGCGCGCGGAGCGCGCCAGGGGCGGCGCCGGAGGTGCCGCCAGGGGGGTCCCGCGCGGATCCGAGAAATCCGCGCGGACCTCCGAGTTGTGATGTTCATGCCTTTTTTCTGTCCCCCTAATGACCCAGACCCCCCACGTAATGATTTTTTCATGACGTCGACCCCCCGAGGTCCCGACCCTTTCCCCCTGACCGGCTTTGCATCCTGAGTCGTTTTTTGACGCTCCCGAGGCCCGGTGAGGGCCCCCGGAGGCCGAAAGTTAGGGAAAACCTCCCGTCGTGATTTTTTCATTACTCGAGGGGGTCTGGGGATGCGGGTCTTTGTGCCCGCTTCCGGCGTGCCGGGCTGGGTCGCCCCGACCGACGCAGGCGGGCCCCCCCCCCTCTCGCGCGGGACGGCGCCGCTGTGCCCGGCCTGCGCCCGCTGTGCGCGGCGGCCGGGCGGGCTCCTGGCGCTCCGAGCGCCGAGCAGTGGCGACGCGCTCCTGGCGTGCCTCCCAGACCCCCTCGAGTAATGAAAAAATCACGACGGGAGGTTTTTCCTAATTTTCGGCCTCCGGGGGCCCTCACCGGGCCTCGGGAGCGTCAAAAAACGACTCAGGATGCAAAGCCGGTCATGGGGAAAGGGTCGGGACCTCGGGGGGTCGACGTCATGAAAAAATCATTACGTCGGGGGTCTGGGCTCCCAGAGGTCCAACGCATTGGACAACAAAAACAAGACGGAGGTTTTGTCGCTGTCTTGGGCCTCTCGGGGCCCCCGCCGGACCCCAGGGCTGTCCACAAACATCGACTCAGGATGAGAGACCGGTCCCGGGGAAAGGGTCGAGACTGTCGGGGAAGCCGTATCGGAAAAGTCATGGCGTCGGACCTCTGGGCTACAGGCCCACTCAACACTGTTCCAAGAGCCTTTTTGTGGTTTCCAGGAAATGCTCTGAGAGCATTTCTGGCTGGGACTGTCTTGTCTTCACACAGCGGACTCACGTACTAAGAACATTCTTTCTGTTCTTAGAACATCGGATCTACGTTCAAAGAACCATGTTTTTGTTCTCAGAAAAAAATTGGGTTCTACGAGCATGTCGTGGTAGGCCTATAGGAATGCCGGGACGGTCGGTCCCTGCTCAAGAACGCGGCGCCCCCCCCCCGCAAAGCGGGGGTTGGTGGGGAGATCGAGGGCAGGGGGAAGGAGCTCAGAGGAGGAAAAATCCCCCACCCCCTCGCGTCGTGAAAAGAGCACGACGGGAGGCCTTTCGCTGTTTTCGGCCTTCGGGGGCCTTCGCCCGGCCTCGGGACCGTCAAGAAACGACTCAGGATGAAAGGAACGGGTCCCAGGGAAGGAGTCGAGACCTGTGGGGGTCGACGTTGTGAAACAATCACGACGTCAGGTGTCTGGGTTACCCAGACATCCGACGTGCCGATTTTTTCCGAGACACGGGCCCCCGACCCCCCGACCACTTCCCCGGGACAGGCTTTTCATCCCGAGTCGTTTTTGGACGGTCCCGGGCCGCAGACGACGAAAAATTGCCGTCTCAATTCTTTCGAGACGCCCGATGTCTGGGTAGAGGAGGAAAAATCCCTACCGCTACCCGTTATCCTCCCATCATTTTCACACCTTTTTGGGCCTCTTGGGGGAGGACACTCGTCGCCACCGCCGGATTCGCTTCGGAACCTCGTCAGGAGCGACAGAAGGACGTACATGTACATGAATCCACGCTGGTTTCGAGAGTACGCATTGCGCAAATGCTCGTATAGCGCGGCCAGTCTCACGGATCGAGGGGCCGTGTTTACGTACATAGCTGGGCGCATACGTCCTTTGTGGGCTCCCTATCTTGCTCAGGGCACACCCCGGGGGGGGGCCGGGGCGTGGCGGCGTCGCGGTACTTTTTTGTCTCCCCTGCAGGGGCAGGGTCGGGTCATGTGCAGGGCAGTCCGCGAGAGCTCCTCGGGGACGGGGCAGCCAGGGGGTGAAGCACGCGTAGAGCCAGCATAGCAGAAGCAGGGGCTCGGAGGGGGAAGAGGAGGAGGAGGAGGAGGAGGAGGAGGAGGAGGAGGAGGAGGAGGAGGAGGAGGGGGAGGAGGAGGAGGAGGAGGAGGGGCTCGGAGGGGGAAGGGGGTGCCGGTGCTGCTGCCCCCACTTCCTCGGGTCGTGCAGCAGCTCGCGGTCAGAACTGCTCCAGATTTCGTAATAAAGGGAGGGGGGTCTCATTTCGGGGGGGGTCTCTTCCAAGCTATCTTGGAGGGCCTGGGGGGGTCTGGGGACGATGTTTTGGAGGGTTCTCCCACGGGGGGGGGTCTGAAATGGCTTGTCTTGGAGGGTCCAGACCCTCTCCCTCTTATTACGAACTCTGGAGTACTCAGGATGAAAAGCCGGTCCTGTGGGGAAGGGGCTCAGAGCTCCGGGGATCCACGTGGTGACAAAAGCCACGACGTCGGAGAAGGTACCGATGCCATTGCCTCGTTTTTTTTGGGGGGGGGGGGGGCGGCCTCCTGGGAGGCCCGCGTCGCCGTCGCTGGATCCAGCTCGAAATCCCGGTCAGAACGCATCCCGGAAGAGATCTGGAGAGTAGGGGTATCTGTTTTTGTTTTGCCCCCCCAGGAGGAGGGGGATGAAAAAGGAGGAGGAGGAGGAGGAGGAGGAGGAGGAGGAGGAGGAGGAGGAGGAGGAGGAGTCTCCCCCTCCTGCGCCGTCTCCGTCTACGCCTCGCCTCGCCCTTGGCCGCATGATCTCCGTCTCCGCTTCAGATCCCCCTCCCCTCCCCCGCCTCAGCTTGGTTCTCGATATCCTCCCTCCTGCGCTGTTCAGGCGCTGTTCGTCGTCATCGAGGTCAATAAATTGTTAAAGATGCCAGCAACGGGCAGAAGCAACTGGGGAGTGGGCGCAGAGTGCTGGCCCACCCTCGGTTATTGTGCGTTCTGACCCCTTGCTGAGCCACTCTCCGCTCCCTCTCGTCCCCTTCCCCATCCACCAGGGAGGCGCGTGCAGCCGCTGGGGCCGCGGGCTGCCTCGCTGGGCTGGGGTCCCGGGGAGAAGATCCTCCACGAGCGTCCTCGTGCAGTCGCGCCCTTGTGGGCGACCCTTCGGCCTGGGCTGAGTCGCTGGCGGCGCCACGGGGCCTCCTAAAAGAGTTGCGGTGCGTTCGCCTGCCCGCCGGCGAACGCCAAGCATTTCGACATGCGGGCGCCGCGTCAAGGAAATAAGGAGAAGGATGAGGATGACGACGAGGAGGAGGAGGAGGAGGAGGAGGAGGAGGAGGGAGAGGAGGAGGAGGCGGAGGAGGGGGAGGAAGAGGAGGAGGAGGAGGAGGAGGAAACACGTGGGGGGATGAAGACGATAAGAAGGAGGGAGGATGGGACGGATGAGGATGAGGATGAGGATGATGATGATGATGCTGATGATGATGATGTGCTGATGTGCTGCTGCTGCTGCTGCTGATGATGATGATGTTGATGATGAGGAGGGAGGAGGAGGAGGAGGAGGAGGAGGAGGAGTAGGCGGGGGAGGAGGAGGAGGAGGAGGAGGAGGAGGAGGGAGGAAGACGTTGAGGAGGACGAGGGATGATGGTGGATGCGGATGGAAAGGAAGGTCAGGGCGAGGAAGAAGGATGACGAGGAGGAGGAGGAGGAGGTTGAGGAGAAGGAGGAGGAGGAGGAGGAGGAGGAGGAGGACGGAGAGGAGGAGGAGGCGGAGGAGGAGGAGGAAGAGGAGGAGGACGAACACGGGGGGGGGATGAAGACGATAAGAAGGAGGAGGGATGGGGACGGATGAGGAGGAGGAGGAGGAGAAGGAGGAGGAGGAGGGATGAAGATGTTGAGGAGGACGAGAGATGGTGATGGATGTGGCTGGAAAGGATGGTAGGGCGAGGAAGAAGGATGAGCGAACAGGATTCGACGAAGAGAATAGGGACTCTTGAATTGCAGCGGGATTGTGCGAACTTGCATGCAGGGAGGAAAGACGCTGGAGAAGGAGGATGAAGAGGAGGAGGAGAGGGAGTGGCACTGATGGGGAGTGCGCGGATGAGGAAAGACGGGGAATATAAAGAGGAGGAGGAGGAGGAGGAGGAGGAGGAGGAGGAGGAGAAGGAGGAGGAGGAGGGGGAGGAGGAAGAGAAGGAAGGATTCACATGCCGTCATGGCCTTCTTGGCGCAGGGCGCAGGGTGAGGCAGCACGAGGAGGACGACAACGAGGAGGACGGAAGGCAGAGGAGGGGAAGGAGGGAGGATGGAGGATTAAGGCGCGCCCCTGTGATGTTTGATTCTGGCTTTCGTGGCCACCTGTAGGCCCCTCTGGGACTCCAGAGGCCCTCCAGGGGCCTTCGGGGGGCCTCCAGGAGACGGGGCGGGAGAGTGGGGGCAGGAGAAAGGCAGTACACGCATTCGCCTGGGAGTTCCGCCGCAGGCGTAGACCATCGCCGCTTCTGGCCGATGCATCGGCGATGCATCGCCAAGACATCGGCGGTGCGGCGAGATCCTCTTCCCCCATGGTAGCGTCCAAAGCCCGGAGAGCAAAGAGGCACTCACACCGGAAAGCTTTCCTGATGAACTGAAACGCTCCGGGGAGCTCTCCTGAAGCGCTTCTGAAGCGCTGCCAGGCACGCTTCCACGCGTGCCTGCACGCGTGCAGGCACGCGTGGACGCGTGCCGGAAGCGCTCCCGGACACGCTGCGAACTCACACAGGTTTCTGCGGGGATTCTGGACCGGCGAACATGTCCTCGGACCCCATCTGGGAGGCCTCCCCAGACCCCGACGTAATGATTTTTTCATGACGTCGACCCCCCGAGGTCCCGACCCTTTCCCCATGACCGGCTTTGCATCCTGAGTCGTTTTTTGACGCTCCCGAGGCCCAGTGAGGGCCCCCGGAGGCCGAAAATTAGGAAAAACCTCCCGTCGCGATTTTTTCATTACTCGAGGGGGTCTGGGTCTGGAGGACGTCTCGGGCGACCGGGGCCTCCGAGAAGGCCCAGGGCCGCGCGCCGGCGGGCGACCGCGCGGGGAGGTCTCGTGGGATTCCTGCTCGAGGCCCCCGCGCGGTCCGTGGCCACACGGGCCTGGGGCCCCCAGAGAGGAGGAGGAGGAGGAGGAGGAGGAGGAGGAGGAGGAGGAGGAGGAGGAGGAAAATGAGGAGCAGCAGAGGAGGAGGAGGAGGAGGAGAGGAGGAGGAGGAGGAGGGAGGAGGAGGAGGAGAGAGGAGGAGGAGGAGAGGAGGAGGAGGAGGAGAGAAAGGAGGAGGAGGAGGAGGAGGGAGGAGGAGGAGGAGAGAAAGGAGGAGTGAGAGAGGGAGGAGGAGGAGGAGGAGGAGGAGGAGGAGGAGGAGGAGGAGGCCAACGCTGGGGCGATAGGACAAAAGGGAGGACGCGTCGAGCCCCATTCGCCCAGCGATGGCCCAAGAGAGCTCAACCCCGGGAGCGCGCGGACGTGCCATCGGGGGCCGGTCGCCGTTGCGGGCGCCCCCTCAGGGCGGGGCGGAGGGAGGAGAGAGGATCGAGGGGGGGGGGGGGGGCGAGGATCGAGGGGAAGGGGGGGCGAGGATCGAGGGGGGGGGGGGGGGGGCGAGGATCGAGGGGAAGGGGGGGCGAGGATCGAGGGGGGGGGGGGGGGGCGAGGATCGGAGGGGAGGGGGGGGGCGAGGATCGAGGGGAAGGGGGGCGAGGATCGAGGGAGGGGGGGGGGGGGGGGCGGAGGGAGGAGAGAGGAGGCCAGACCTAAGTCGGGCCTGTCCCCCTACAGGAGGACATTTTCGACGAAAAATAGGAATACCCCCTAAATAGTCAAACAACAAAGAATCCAAAAATAGTATGGGGACGATGTTTGGAGTATTTGTTGACCTTTTTGGGGCATTTGTGGGGTACTTTTTTTATTTTTGTCGAAAATCCCCCTGTATGGGGGACACGCCCGACAGAAGGCCAGACGGGGGGTGTGAGAAGGGAATTTGGATTGCATGCCGTGGAGCGCTGCCAGTCGAGCTTCTGGAGACACTGCAGACGCAAATATATTATAAATTCAAAAGCTGCCCATTGCCGGTGCTCCCGCAGTCGAGGCACGTCTTCTTTGGGGCGCTTCGCTGGACGAAGGCCTCACCATCGCGTCGCAAGTTTAATGCTGCAAGGGCTGGCGGCCGCCCGCTGGAACCCCAAGCGCTCCTCGACGTGGCACGCCCGGCCGTCTGGCTGTAGTCACGCCTTTTGTCTGAGCCTGGGCAGCTTGTC
This sequence comes from Prorocentrum cordatum, assembly GCA_963575745.1. Taxonomy (NCBI): domain Eukaryota; class Dinophyceae; order Prorocentrales; family Prorocentraceae; genus Prorocentrum; species Prorocentrum cordatum. The sequence goes on along the minus strand of CAUYUJ010016549.1, from coordinate 792,171 downwards.
GCTCCAGCCTCAGTCTTCAACCTTATGCCCTACCGCTCTACTCATCATCATGCTCATCCGCACCCTCATCGTGCTCATCCCCGTCCCCCGTCCCACTCCTCCCTTCAGTGCCCTTGCCTCCCTCCTGCTCTTGCTTTTCCTCCTCCTCGCCGCCGTCAGCGCTGGGAACACCGCCACCAACCTTTGTGGGCGCCGTCCGAAATTTCGACCGATCGATGAAATCGCATGCGGGATGACTTGTTCGGTGGCCTGGGGGAACGTGTCATGGCGCCAACATCGCAGAGCGGATTGTGTTCGGATTTCAATAGGAAGGACCCGGAAAGTCCTGGAGAATTTCGCTCCAGATTTCGAAGTGAATTTCGTGCGGATTTTGCTTGGCCAGGAATGAAGACCTCCAAAAAATCCACGCGAAATTCACTCCGTTTTTCGATCGCCGCTTCGTGGTTTTGCATTGACAGAAATCCACGCAAACATCCGCTGCAGCACGTCTGCGAGGTCGGTGCAGTGACACGTGGCGACTTTGTCCTGATCTGGTGCCCAGGAGGGGGGGCCCCAAGCCTTACGCTCCCCGCCCCCGCCCCCTGCGAGCGGCGCCGACGCTGAGAATTGAGGCCCGCGCGCTTGTCAATTCTGGCGTGATTCTCATCCTCAGCAGGCCATCGTTTCAGCCCTCGGCGATCACGGGCGCGCCCGGGAGGGGGGGGGGGGCAGGTGGGGAGGGGGCCGGTCGCCTCACGATTCGCGCCGGCGCCGCCTCGGGAATGCTCAAGACGTGTCCATGCCCAGACGGCGCCAGCGCGAATCGTGACGTGACCAGGGGTCCTCAAGCAGTGGCGAAGCGTCCCGGCGTCCCGGCGAAGCGTCCCGGCGTGCCTCAAGCAGTGGCGAACCATGTTCTAAGAACCTTTTGTGGTTTCCAGGAACTGTTCTTAGAACATTTCTGGCTGGTACTGCCTTGTTTTAACGCATCGGGTTTATGTTCTAAGAACATCGTTTTGTTCTTAGAACATTTTTGGGTTCTTAGAACATGTCGTGGTATGACTATGGGAATGTCGGGACGGTCGGTCCCTGCCCAAGGGTTTCGGGGGACGGGGGGGCGAAGTTGGTCATGAGAGTTACGATCCGGATTTTTTTTTGGTTCGCGTGTCGCCCCACTGGTTCTAGCCCACCACGCCTCGCTGCGACGCGCCATCCACTTCTCGGCCCCCAGGCGTCCACGTGTCGAGCTCCTCCCCGCCTCCCGCCCCGCGGAGCGCAGCGGCATGCTACCCGCTTGCTGAGCAGGTCGCGTCGCCTGGGCCGCCGGTCCGATACGCGAGGCAAGCAACAGCTCCCGACCTTGTGGGCCCCGGAAACGGCAGGGCCGTTTTTTCACCGTTTCCAAAAAGATGTCCCTTGAAAATGGAAGCGGCAAACAAACGGCGACCGGAAACGGCAGAAACACGGCTCCAGGAGTGGAACCGGAGCCGGAACCCGTCAAAACACGGCGACGGAGCCGGTGAAAAAACGGCGTCGGAGCCGGCAACAAAAACGGCAGAACGGAACCGGTAAAAAAACGGTCTTGTCGTCTCCAGGGCCCACTGAGTTCCCGAGCGCATCGCGAATGAGATGAGCATGGGCTCCAGCAGTGGCGTGCTGCCGTCGCTCCACGGGGGGGTTGCGCCCAGCGGCTCCGCCCTCGCGAGAGTCACGAGGGAAAGAAACACACAGACACAATTAATCGACGATCCCCAGGAAAACATGGGAAAGTATGGGAAGTGGGGGGGAAGACAAAAAACCCGAAAATATGGGAAAATCTGTTTTTTTATTTGTGTGTATTTATTTGTATGTCCTGGGGCCCTTTTAGGGAGAGAGGCATCTCCCCGCTCGGCCGCGGCCCCTCTCGAGGGCCGCGCCAGTCACCCTTGGTGGGCTGTGCAGAGTGGCACCCACGGAGCCAGAACAGAAGCTTGGCATCGCTCGGACGTGTGCATTTTTCCTTCGGCGAAGACCATCGAGGAGCATCCTTGATCAGTTGGCGAAAAAACCACGCACGCAACCAAAAAAGAAACACAGGGAATGGACGTCCGAGCGATGGCCAGGAAGGGGCACCTAGCAGTGTCGTCAGAATCGTCGACGTGATCCCCATCCCCATCATCAACACGTCCGTCCGCATCAGTATCGTGACCCCTCCCTTCTGTTTCTCCTTCTCCTCCTCATCATCACCATCACCATCACCATCACCATCACCATCATCATCATCACCATCATCATCATCATCATCATCATCATCATCATCATCATCATCATCATCATCATCATTACCGTTGCTCCCTTCTTCCACCTCGCCCCTCGTCCTGCTACTCCAAACAACCCGCTTCCTCCTTTTCCGTTCCGCCCTCTATTATCCTTCCCTCTCTTCCCTTCTCTCGCCTTCGCTTCCCGCTCCTCATGCGTTATAAGCCTCCTCCTCCTCCTCCTCTTCTTCCTCCTCTACACCTCCCCCTACTTCTCCTCCTCCTTCTGTCGCCCAAAGTTGCTCGTCAAGGAATGCAGCTCCACATGTTTGTTAAGCTCATCGCCGCCCTGTTCCCGCTTTTCTTGACCAGAGTTATGGCACGCTCGGGTATTTTTCGGTCGACGGGTAACCCATCGTTAGAGTCACAGCAAGCGACCCAGCCGCGGACGCCTCCATGGTTCGTTGGTATGATGCTGGCATTAAGCCACACATGCAACAACATTCGCCGCCGAACTTGCAGCATCGCTCGCGAAACCGATGGTTTCCGCGCGGTGGCTTTAGCACGCGTTGGTCGCCATGGTTTTCGAAGCGCTCGGAGGATGGCCTTGGCATCGCTTCCTGGAAAACGCAGGCGTTCCTCGGTCGCCTTGCTGTCCGCTGATCCGTCAAGCGTGCCAATTAGCTGCTACCCCGCACATGCACCAATTAGCTGCTATCGCGATGCAAGAAACACACGGCGACGCCTCCGACTCGTGTCCTTTCACTCCGCATTAGGCGACGATTCCAAGACCACGGGCAGTGTGGCCTTCCTGGTTCCTTACGACAGACATGAAGCCCGCCTCCCTGAGCATGAACCCCCTCATCGAGATTTCTTTCTACCAGTGCCTGGGCGACTCGCCGAACTACGTGTTCAGAACGCCACCCGCGAGTTCGGGACCACCACCTCCAGCGCCCACAACCACGAGTTCACGACAGAGGACAGGGCCAAGTCCAGCGCATCATAGCAGGCTGCCCAGGCACGCGTGGCCCAGCACCGGACGACCCACAATCTCGTGCTCATCGGCGACTTCAGCGTGTCCGAGACGCCGCTGAAGCGCTTACAGCACCCCGTCGATGCCAGCCATGCGACACGCTGCCCACGCCACACACCGACTGGAAGAACCGACTCAGCTCCGTCGTGGAGATCACAACGCGCTCATCTACCCACCGCTGTTGTGCAAGCGCTACCGAAGCCATCGTGAACCCCTTTTTCATGTCAGCCAACGCCTTCAACTTTCTGCGCCTCGAACCGCACCTGGTCGTCAGCGGCCGCCCGTTGGGGAGATCGGCGAGCCTGCAAGCGACGACGCACTGCCTTCGTCTTCGACTCCTCGCCGCGCAAGCTTCACTGCGACAAGGTTTGCCGACGAGACCGGCGCGTCCCGGGCCGGCCCTGCCCCGAAATTGCGAACAACGGCGCAAGCAATGACCGTGGCGGCGCAGAAAGCTCGCAACACCCTCCTCAAGCGCCGTACCCCTCGAAGCTGGTGGGGCCCGACGCGTCCGGCGCCAAAGAAGCGAGGGCCATGCCTGCAACCTCGCCCGCGCGCTGGCCCTCGACGCCGTCGCTGGCGCCGAGCACCTGCGCATCGCCAACAGCTCGGTGGTCACGCTCGAGCCTGAGACTCTCGCCGACGCCGTCGACGCCATCGACGCAGGCGCCCGCAAGGCGCGACGCCATCGGGCATCTGGCCGGCCCCCTGCAGCCCACTCGGAGAACAATGGGCAGCTTGGCGACGGCGGGCGGCGGGCGGCATAGCGGTCTCCGCGAAGGCTGGAAAGTCGAGCTCTGGAAGCCATTCGCCGAGCGTCTCTTCTTGCGCGGGCGTTCGCATCTCGACTGGCAGCCAGCGCCGCGTCGCCGCCAATCCGATGGCTACGCGCGGCGCCATCCAGGACCGCTGGAGCAAGGTCCTCGTCGCCAAGCCAGTCCACTTTGAGGTTGCGCAGCGCTGCCTCGACCGCGTCTTCCCGCAACGTCCTATGATGAGTAGTACCTTCACCAAGACCTCAAGATCTTTCAAGACGCAGCTCGGAAGGCAGGCGACTGCGTTTGGGCCCGACGGGCCCCCCTGCTGCGCCCGGCTCGGCGCGCTGGCGGAGCTCGCCCGCTCCATCGGCCACGGTGGCTGAGCCTCGCGCGACCTGCGCTGCTCACCGGTGGCCACGCCTCCCAAGGGCGACGAACCTCTGGGCACCTCCGAGTGCACCTGCCCGCCCGGCTGCCTCCGGCCCCATGGGCAGGAGGAATTTCCTCGCCAAGCCCGGCTCGCAACCGCGATCTTCGCCGCGTCGCAGCCCTGGCGGCTCCCGAGCAGCCAGGGTTCGCCAGTAGCAGGCAGCTTCTGAACATTATTGTTACCGCCGACTCGCTCAGCCGCCAGCTCAGCACCAGCGAGAGGGCTGCCGATGCCCCGAAGAGGCCAACATCATTGATTTTCTTTAGGTGTTAGAGAGATGTGGATTGCACATGCAGCAGTGTTACGCTATTTGAAATGCGCCCCACTTGCCCCACTTGCCCCACTTGCCTCACTTGCCCCCACTTGCCCCACTTGCCCCACTTGCCCCACTTGCCCAAGTGGGGCAAGCGGGGCAAGTGGGGCAAGTGGGCCAGGGCAAGTGGGCCTCCTCATTTCCGCAATGGAGAGCGGGCGGGCGGGGCAAGTGGGGCAAGTGAGGCAAGTGGGGCAAGTGGGGGGAGAAGGAGTAGGAGGAGGAGGAGGAGGAGGAGGAGGAGGAGGAGGAGGAGGAGGAGCAGGAGGGAGGAGGGAGGGAGGGAGGGAGGGAGGAGGAGGAGGAGGAGGATGAGGAGGAGGAGGAGTGAGGAGGAGGAGGAGGAGGAGGAGGAGGAGGAGGAGGAGGAGTAGGAGGATGAGGAGGAGGAAGACGATGCGGAGGAGGATGAGGAGGAGGCGGAGGAGGACGCCCCCAGGGGGTCCCAAAACGCATGAATCCGCCCCCCAGAGGCCCCGAGTTTTCAACATGTTCTTTTTTGAGGCGCGTTCCGATTGCAAAAATACAGTGGATTTGGCCGACCCTCCAATATTCAAAAAATGTCACATCCATGGATTTGCAATTTTTTGAATTTCATGTGGCGGCCTCAAAGTGATGTCTTTTTCGAAAGAAAATGGCCCCTCAGGAAACTTATGTTGAAAACTCGGCGGGGGGCGTTGGATTCTGAGCGGATTCTGTAATTTCCCGGCTCCCCCTCCCTGTCTCCCTCCTCCTCCTCCTCCTCCCCCTCCTTCTCCTCCTCCTCCTCCTCCCCCTTCTCCTCCTCCTCCTCCTCCCCCCATTCTCATTCCAGCCGCAGTCATTTTGGCTCCGGCGCCATCCTGGAACAATCTTGAAGCCTCGGATGGCCATCGGAAGCGAAAAGGCGAAAAGGCAGAACTCATTGATTTTCTCGTGGTTTTCGAAGGGTTTGGACTTCTTGGGGGCCTCCTTGGAGGTTTCGAAGGCCTCTTGGAGCCGTCTTGGAACGTTCTTGGGGCCTCTTGGAGCATCTTGGGAGCCATCTTGAGGCATCTTCGGCTATCTTGAGCAATCTTGGAGGCCGTCTTGGGCTCTGAGGCGCTCTGGAAGCCGTCTTGGGCCATCTTGGACGCCCTGACCGCTCGCCCCCCCCCCCGTCCAGGTCCAGAGGAGGGGGTAAGGGGGAGGGGAAAACCCCTCCCCGAAGAGGAAAAGGGGGTTGGAAGATGAAACTCCGTAGGCCTCCTACGCCCAGAGGGCTGGTGGGGTTCCCAAAGAGAGCCTGGACCCCCGATCCAGTTTTCAACATGAATTCTTCGGAGGCTAGCTGCATTGGGAAAACGCATAGGATCCAGCCCGCCCCCGGCGATTCAAAACATGACTAAAACATGAAATATGCATTATTCATATTTCTGGGAGCGAGCATGATTCGTTGTTTTCCATATGAAAACCGTGTCGGGGAAAGGTATGTTGAAAACTCGGCGGTTTCCTTGGGGACCTCCAGAGGGATTTGGGGGTATTCGGGCTCCCCCTTCGAGGGCGCGTGTGGGCTCCCGGGTGGGCTCTGGATGTTTTCGTGGGAGCACGTGGACCTGCGACAAAGCCCTTAGGAGGCACGTTGTCCGAGACGCGCCAAGAGGCGCGCCTGAGAGTGGGGATCCTCGCCCGCACCACTTGACCCCACTTGCCCCACTTGCCCCACTTGCTTCGGGTCCCGCGCGGGTCGGGGGCAAGTGGGGCAAGTGGGGCAAGTGGGGCAAGTGGGGCCAATTGAGCAAGTGGGGCAAGTGGGGCAAGTGGGCAGATTTCAAATAGCAAACACCGCAGCATGTCCTCTCGAGATGTGGGCATCTGCTTTTTTCGGCATTCCGATGGCTCAAGACGGCCCAAGAGGCCCCCAAGATCGCCCACGAGGCCTCTCAGACGGCCCCATGACGGCCCAGGAGGCCCCCAAGACGGCCCCGAGAGGGCCCAAGAGGCCTCCAAGACGGCCAGAATGGCCTCCAAGACAGCAAAGATGGCCCCACGATGCCTCCAAGACGGCCCAAGATGCATGCAAGACGGCTCAAGATGGCCTCAGGATGGCGCAAGACGGGCCAAGAGGCCCGAAAGAGGCCTCCAAGACGGCCCAAACGGCGTCCAGGAGGTCGCTCGGGGGGGGGGCCTCAGCCGCCGCCGCCTGCCCATTGCCCAGCGCGCCCCTCTTGCTCGACGGCGCCAGGGGGCCGCGCCTTCGTCGCCGAGGCGGGCGCCGCGCAGGCCTGCCTCTCGAGCGGCGCGATCTGGGCGCTCATATCTTCGACCCGCTCATCCGCGGCACCGGGCGCGAGATCGACCGCGTCGGGCACGGCCCCGTCGGCGCTCGCGCCGGCGGCCTCGGCGACATCTGAGCCGCCCCCGCCCCGACGCCGCGCAACTGCTTGCTTCGGGAGGGGAAGAAACGCACAGACACAATTAATCGTCGAGCCCCCCCAAAAAATATGGGGAAATATGGGAAGTGGTGGGGAAGACAAAAACCAAGAAAATATTAGAAAATATAGGGAATCTTTTCATTTGTGTGCATTTATTTGTGTGTCCCAGGGCCTCTTTATTGCTGGCCCACGCCTGCGACGCGAGCAGAGATCATTCAACGTCGCTCCGATCCCGTCCGTCCCTGCGCCCGCCCTCGCCGCCGCGATGCAGCGCCCCGCCGGCCAGATGCGCGCCGCCCGCTGCCTCGCCGCCCCGCCGGCCAGATGCCCGCCCGCGCCGGCCCGGGCGCCTCGCCGATGGGCCCCGGCGGCGGGCCCCGGCGGGCCAGCGGCGGGCTCGCGCGCAGATCTCCGGCGACTCGGGGAGCAGCGCCGCCGCCGCCGCCGCCTGCGTCTCCAACGTGGTCGAGCTGCGCCCGCTGTCGCCCTGCTCTTTTTTTTTTGTTCTCTCTCTCTCTCTCTCTATTTCTCTCTCTCTCTCTCTCTGTCTCTGTCTCTGTCTCTGTCTCTCTCTCTCTCTCACACTATCCCTCTCTCTCTCTCTCTCTCTCTCTCTTCTCTCTCTCTCTCTCTCTCTCTCTCTTCTCTCTCTCTCTCTCTCTTTCTCTCTCTCTCTGGGGAGGGGGGGGCCTTCGCGCGCTTCGCAGACTGCTGCGCGCGGCGCCGTCGCCCTTCGCGCAGATGAACGTCTTCTCGTTCGAGATCTGGGCCGGCGCCGAGACGCCCCGGGAGTCAGACGCAGCCCTCGCGGCCGGGACTTGGCGCGCGGCCGCCGAGCGCTGACTTGCCGCGGACAGACCTCCAGCAGCGCAGCGGCGTCGCCGAGGACGCGCCCCCCCCAAAGTCTAGATCGAGGCCGACCACTTGCGCGCCGATTGCTTGGGCGGCGCGATCTCGATCGCGCAGCGTCTCGAGGTGGCCGTCGCAGGATTAACTCTTCCCGGCGCGCAAGGGCTCCTTCTTCGAGACGCTCGAGCGCTCCCTTGGCACCGCCACCCGGTGCCGAGCGCGCCCCGGGGCGCGCTCGCCGGCGAGCCCTTCGTCCCAGCCGCGCTCGCAACATCGGCGATGGAGCTAATTAAATGGGGGCCGGCTCGCGCGCGGGCCTCAAGTCCTCGCGACTGATTTACCTGCTGGAACTCCAGCGGCGCACGTGCTCGAGCAGCATCGACAAGATCGCCCATGTGCGCCTCAAGGCCTGGCGCCCGTCCGTCGGCCTCTCCGAGAGCGGCAGGTACCGCAGCGAGATTCGTGGCGATGCGCCAGATGCAGAAATTCCACGAGCTCAACAGTTCGTCAACCACATGCAGCATGAACGAGCGCGCCGAAGCACGGGCTGATGCCTGACCACCGCGGCGGGCAACCAGGAACCGCGCCGGCATCTTCATGGGCGCCGCGGTGGACAACCCGGTGGACTTCATGGGGTCGCGCGCCCTGCGCATCACCGCAGTGATACGCCGTCCGAAGGCGGCCATCATCATCGGAGGTAGCCGCCGCTAACGACGTCGCCAGCAAACAGCCGGAGACAGAAGCAAGCGGGCGTGGACGAGTTCCACTGGCGCGGCCGCCACCAGCACATCAACCGAAAGCCACGCCCTTCCGCGGCAGCTCAACACCAAGGAGATGCTGGATCGGCTGAACGTCGAGACCGACGCCGCTGAAGTGTCGCTAGAAATGATGCTCCAGAAGTCTCCCCGAGCGACGCCGAGGCTGACGCCGGCGAGGGCGGGCCCCAGGACATGGCCGGCCTGAACCATTGGCCACGCGAGTCGCTTGCTGAATGAGTCATGCTCCGAGCTCGCCTGTCGCACGAGCCATCGTCGAAGCTGCAGCCGACTTCGAAGATGTTTGCAGGAGCATGGGCGACAGGCTACCAGATGCACGTCAATCGCGTCAAGCGGCCGCGCCTCTTCGGCTGCGCGAAGGACGCGGAGCACCCGCGCATCATCGACGACATCTCGCACCACTTCGCCTGCCCGCGGATGCGGGCCCACCCCTGCCAAACTCGCGGAGTGGTCGCCTCCGCGCTGCTGATGCGGCTGGTCCTTAGATGCGTGATCAACGACGGGGGAAACAGCATCGACCACGCGGCCACGGGGATGGGAGTCGGTTCCATGACGTCATCGCTCTCCAGCCCGACCTGGCGCAACGAGATCCAGACCCGCGTCTTCAACTTCGACCCGGGCGCCGTAGCCGCTGCCCGCTGCGCGCTGAGGCCCCCCGCGTGTCTCGCCGGCGGCGCGAGGCCGCTCCGCCGATGGGGCCGACAGACGTTCCGAGCAGGACGCTCGCGCCTCTTCCTGACGCTGCGGGCGCAGAGGCGGCGCGTTCCGCCGAAGCCCGCGCCGCGCGCCCGCGCGCGCGCGGCGCGATCCTGGAAACTTCCGACGGCCGCCGAGAGCATCCAGGAAGCCTCGGAGAGCGGGCCCAGGGGCCCAGGATACCCCCGCCAGAAGAAAAGAAGGAGGAAGGCCTCAAGTGTCCTCGGAGAGAAGGAACGGCAGGGGCCACCAGGCCGCCTAAATCAACAGGTCCGTCGGCCCCCTGCCAGCACCCCGATAGTGTCGAGGACCACCGGCGCGCAATTCATGCCAGGGGTGGTGGGCGGGGGGCGAGGCGCATATTCTCTTGCAATCCGACGGGCCCCCAATCCAGGAGCCAGGCCAGGGGGCCAGGGAGCGGCCGCGCAGCCGCGTAGGAGGGGAGGGAGGGGCCTCCAAAGGCTCAAAAAAAGCCTCCAGGGCTCGAGGAGGAGAGGGGGGAAAAGGAAGGCCTCCGATGGCCTCGGGCTAGCCCGGCGGGCCCCCTAGTCAGAGGGAGCCCGCCCCCCCCCCCCCCCTCGGCGGCCGCCGTCTCCCCTCGGCCCTTTTGCTGAGGGGTAGGCGCGCTCGCCGCCGAGGGGGGCCTTCCGGATGGCGTTGTGCTCTGCGTGCGAGGCGCCGCCGAGCCTTGGGGAGCGGTCGCCTCGCACGGCGTTCCTGTGCCCATGTTGCGGGCAGCAAAACGAGGCGATTGCTTTCTACCGTCGGTGAGCCCATGGCGCAGCGTCACGGCGCCCCCCAGCCTTCGACGCCATGCGCTGTGGGGTCCGCTAGTGGGCTCGTCTGCTCGCTGCCCACATGGTATCGGTCGAAGTGTGCGACGTGCTCATTGAGGTCGCCGATATCCTTGCCGTCTGCATGGTTGCTTCCGCGTGCAGCAGCCAGGGTACGCATCGTGTCGTCATCGCCGTCGCTGGTGTTGAGGATATGCTTGCTGGTAATGACTATCAGAGCGTGAATTACTTCCCCGCTTTCGCTTCCAGGCAAAACTAAGTCATACCACGCGCCCCCTCGTCAAGCGGCCTGACCAGTACAGGCCGTAGTTTGGCATCGCTTGGTATCTCTTGGAAGCGAGGGTGGTCAAAAGTGAGGTAGGTTTGTTTGCCCCCTAGACTAGGTCGGTCGCGGTGATGAGGTTGTGTCTTTCCAGATGTTGTAGCTCTCGTGGGGCGGTTGTCGTCATAGGTCCGATGTTTATCATGCAAGCCGTGTCGTCGGCGACGCATGAGGGCGATGGCGCCTCGCATCCTCGCGTTATCTTCCGCGATGGTCGTGTAGTCGTGTCTGCTCGCATCTCTTCTACCCCGCGGGTGTTGCTCGTCGCGGAGTTGATTGCTGTTGCCGATGCTCGGGGTGGATTTCTTGTAGTAGGTGGCGTCGATTGTTCCATTCAGTATAGCATCGTGGGTAGCACTGTTGATGTGGTCGGCTTTTCTTTCGTTGTGCTTCTAGCTCGTGTGGTTGGCTACGGTGAGTATGCGTACGCGTCTGTGTTGTAGCTCCGCTTGCCGCTCGATGCCGCTGATGATGCGCATAGTATCTGCACTGGTGGCGTCCTGGTCGGTAATGAGCAGTATCGTAGTCTGTTGCGTCCCGTCGTTGCATAGCCCTGCCGTCTCTCCGTTGGTCGTATCCACTCGCGCATGATGTATTCGACGATCGCTAGGTAGGACGTATTCCCCTTGTTCTCGTCGGACGCCGTGCCCTTCGTCTGCTTGCGGTGACATAGGGGCTGGCGCAGCAATCGCCGACATGCAATCGTGCTTCGCGTCTGTACGTAGTGAGAGTGATGGCCCGTGGAATTGGACGCAAGGGCGTTCTGCGCAATCTTGGGGTAGTGTTTTTGTTTTGTTGGTCCGACCCGCGTGCCTTATCCCTTCGGATGTGTCGTTGGCTGCGTCGTCGCCGCGCCGCTTGCTGAACGTCGCGGCGAGCGATGCACGCCGCCTGCTGTTGCACATGAGCTTTTACAATCTGTTGACCGTCCAGTACTCCCTTACACAGACCCCAGGCATGTAGTCCCGTGGATATAGTTGATTATAGTAGCATGCTGGCTGTGCTTCACGCGCATGTGTTTGTGGTACTCGCGATTTGCCCGCATTCGTAACAAAGGTATATGTCGCCATGGTGAGGGCCTTCGCTCTCGGGCGCGTGGATGATGGTGCCGTCGCACATGTCATTGATGCGTCTTCCCCAGGCAGCTGCAGCTCCCCTTTCTTTGTTGAACTCGACGACTCCCTTGTAGACATGCGTAATCTTATTTTTGGAGTTGGATGGTTCTTCCTGTGCCATGCCTATCCATTGGCGAATCTCGTCGTGGTTGGGCGTTTTGTGGTGCTTGCTAGTATGCGTTTTGATGTGGTAGAGGTCGTCTGCAATCGTTATAGACAATCTTCCATTGTTCTCGATGTCGTAGTCGAGCAGGGCTCTTAGCTCAATTGGGCAGGCGGACGTTAACCGTATAATCTCCCGCACCCTTGCCTGTCGTAGTCTTTATGGTAGCGTGGCGATGCCTGCCCAGCTGATGATCTCGAGGTTGGCGATCTTCTCACGCTGAGTTGTCTGATGATCGATGCCCAATGCCATCCTCGCAGCTGCTGCGTATGCAATGTGATTCGGTCCGTGTCCGTACTTTTGCAGTTATCCAGGTTCCTGCATTGTATAGTAGTCGTGAGTAGCCAAGAGCGTCGAGAGATAGTGTATAGCGATCTTGGTGATTTTTTCGTGCTTGCACACCGTCTTTCGGAGTGGTCTGGCAGCCTCCTCTAGAGCGAGTGCACGTGCTGCAGCTTCCCGGGTAAAGTCATTCCGATCATTCACCATTGCGCCCAGGACTTTGAGCGTTCGCGTGATTGTGATTGTCAGCCCCGTATCCGTGTACTGTCTCTGATCAGTATGCATTTTTCTCGCAATTATTTGTCCAACCTTGTTGCTGGCGAAAATGAGGATGTTTGACTTGGTAATGTGGATGGGTAGTCCTCGCGACCGTGTTGTTCGTATCAGTATCCCCCACATGGTTTTGACTTTAGTCTCGATCGCATTGCCGTCGGTGGCTGTTGCCATAGCCTTCACGTCGTCGACAAATGATGTTGTTCTCGTATGATGGTCTTCAGGACTGGTACATAATACCGGTGGGCTGCCTGGTATCTTTACTGTGGTTTCCGCTGTAATGGCCTTTTCATGATAGTCTTTCGTGACTGCAGACATCATCGCGTTGACCGTGAGGTCGGCTATAGGTACTCCTGATCGTGTTCCTACCTTTGGTGCTGCGTAGTCTGACTCGCATCGGTGAAGAACCACGTGTTGCGATGGGCTTTGGTCAGCATCGAAAGCAAATGCTTGTTGTCTATGTTGGTGCTGACGATGCCGTTGTTGTTCGCGAGGGTCTGTATAGCCGTTTGCATGCATTGAGGGGTATCCATATGGCATATCAGGTTGTCGATGTCGTCAGTGCTCATCTGCATGTCGTATACCAGGTTCGTGGCTACCTTGTGAAAGGCAGATTTTAGGTCGACCATGATCATGGTGAGGTTGGTTCCTTCCTCGGCTGATAGGTTGAAGGTCAGTCGCATTATGAGGTGGTTGTAGTCCGTGCTGTAGTGGCTTCGGCATCCCATCTGAGTGCTGAAAAAGAGCCCAGGTAACAAGTCCTTCATGCATTGTCGTATACTGTATACCTGTAGTGGTACTCGATGATGGTGTTGGCGAGCGATGTCGATCGGTGGTTTTGTAGCGTCTCTCCGGCCCCTTTTCCTTTCCAGAAGTGTGTCATTCGCGATCCTTGGTGGGTCACTGCCTCTCGGGTGAGCAGTGCAGTCATTGAAATTAGCGGGCGCATGTGGCGTGCCATCTCTCGCGGTGCCGCGTGGGCAAGGTCGTCGGTAACTTCGTCAGGTCTTGCAGCTCGTCCGGGTTTGCACCGGGTCAGATGTTCTTCCAGTTCGCAGATGCTAGCGACGTTGTCGATGCTTATGGCCGTATTGTTGTCGCAGATGTCGTCCGTGTTGTTGTATTGTTTTGTTATGTCGATCTTGGTCATGAATGCTGCAGCTTCAATGTCGCCGAAGTGGTGGGCGTCTTCTTTGTGCTGCGCTGCCGCGACTGTACTGACCTCGCCGTTGTTGTCCACCATCACAGGACATGTCCGTTCCTTGCGTCTCTTGCGCCCGCCGAACAATAGTAGCTTACGTACTCGCTGCATGGCTCGTTGTTGTGCCTCGCTTCTGATGCTCGTGTGACTTGCTGGTTGAGGAACTCGTCGTAGTCGTCGTTGACCATTCGTGATGATGTTTACCGGGCATCGTTGTACCACTCTCGCGCAGCGAGGAACAATCCGTTGTAGTCGTTGCTGGTGTTAGCCCGCTGTGCTTCGATAGCGAGTCGTATGAGTCCATTATAGTGCTTGTCAATGTACGTGGTCGGTAAGTTTCTTGTCGTGTGTTCGATTCTGTAGGCTATATTTGATGATTCTTCTGGTCACCACGCGGTGCTTTTGTCCACGCTGCGCTGCTTTCCGTAGTGGACTGGCAAGTCGTCGTCTGTCGATGACAAATTCGAAGGCCTGGTCGGACATGTGCTCCTGCATCTTCTTGTGCTGGCTATTGGGAAATGCTGCGGCGGCTGCCTCCACGATGCTGAGCATGTAGAAATAGACGTGCTGGTCAAGGCTGGTATACCAGTCGGGGATCACAGTCGCATCGCGCATCTGCCTGCTTTTGTTTATCCCCTCCTCGTCCGTCAGTTCTGTTTTGTCGATATTAGGGAACAGTTTTTTTTGGTCCTGGTCGATATGTGGCAAGCCACTTGTGCAAGCACTGGTGTATGGTCTTCTCGTGGTTGGTCTGCTTTGGCTTGCTTTTGTATCGCCCCAAAGTCTAGCATCGTCAAACATGTTGTCACAGCTTGATGAAGTTGTTCGCTTAACATGATGTAGTCAATTCGGTGTCCGTGTCCATGGGCATCTTTCCACGTATGGTGATCTTTGCCGTCTGATATATGGGCATTGGCGATAGGCATGTGCTCCGACGCGGCCAATTCGTGTAGCATCTGTCCATTTCCGTTGTGTTGCTGTTGTAGAAGTGCGGATCCAACCCATTGTGATTTCGTAGGTCCCACTTGCCTGTTCACGTCGATGAAGATGATGGATGGGTTGAACTTCGATGCTTGCTTGGTTAGGTACTCCCAGAAATAATTTCGTTATTTGGCGTTCTTCTTGTTGTGCGAAGCGTGCGCAACATGCGCCATGTGGTCGAAGGCCTTCGCTTGGATCCGCACAGTGAGTAGTCGTGGCTTGGCTACGTTACCGTGAAAATCCGATGGTTGCAAAAAGAATGGCCCCGTTGGTGTTGTAGCATATGGTAGCGTAGGGCCGGCCCACAATTCGCACCCGCAGTTGTAGTTGTGATGTGGGCTGCTGATCATGTGATAGCCGTTGCTCGTAGCTACTCGTCGCTCGTTCCTTCCTTCCTGGATCCCAACGAGGTGTACCCTGCGATGTTGTAGCTGACGTCGTATGATCGGCCCCTGCCATTCATTGGTCAGTATTCCTGCTCTGGTCATCTGTTTCTTGATTGTCGGCTCAGCTTCCCTGGCGCTTTCGACGTTGTAGGTCATGGTGTTGATCTTGATCCCTGCTGAGGTGTTAGTCGTTTCCGTCGGCGCAATCATGTGCTCTGGCTTGGCGTTGCGCTTCGTGTTCTCAAATATGAGGTTGTTGTCTTGCTGTGCTGGATATGCGTGCCAATCTCGGTCCTTATTGTCCAGTACTTATTCCCATTGATAATAGTTGCTGGTAGTGATCACGACTTTGAAGCTCCGCAGGATGTTGTTGGTAGGCTCGTTATTATCGTGCTTCTTCCGCTCGCGCTTTGAGAAACAATCAGCAAGTTCGTTCCAAGGCATCCCTTCATGGCTTGGCACGCGGCGGAGGTCGATGCTGTCGATGGTATTGGCGCAAGAGAATACGAGCTTGAGGTACATGGCGAGGTCGTGGTCTGCAGTCGAGGTTGCCGTTCCGTGGCACATGTCGATGACCGTCTTGCAGTCTGTAAAGAGATTGGATCTCGCCTGTGGTGTTGGTATATGCGTTGTTGTTGCGGTCAATGCTGTGGCTGTCGTTGACGATGCCGTAGTGAGCGCCCTTGAATGTATGTCTTCGAACATAGTGATTTTTTTTTGCAGAAGTACGAAAGCCCAGGAGCAGCTGTCTTTCCTCTTAATACTGTAGGACGCGCCCGTGTAGAATTTATTCGTCCTGTGTCTGTTGTTGCAATTGGGCGTCGCATGGCGCAGGTCGTCGCCGAAGACATTCTGAAATAGGGTCGGTGCTGGTGTTGCTTGTATCATTACCTGCAAGCTGCTGGTGTGGCCGAGGTCGCACTTGGCGTTGAGCTGTCGGTGGTTGATGCTGTATTAGCGTAGTGCTTGTTGTCGCGGTCCTTCTTGGTCGTTTGCTTGTGTTGCTACACAATGTGTTCTTGTTTTTTTCGGGTTGGCCCTTATTTGGTTTAACTCTGAACGGTTGCATGGCTCTGGTTGTGCACGTAGTCGAGCTGATTTCGTTGCTTTGTGGCCGCCCCTGTCTATGTCGTCGCGGCTGTCGGAATGGTAGCATTTCGGCTCGTTTGTCTTGCTTGTCTCGTTGTGGTAGTCGGCTCTTTCTCGTGCTTATACGCCGGTGCCCTGGGATGCTGTCAGGGCTGCCGTCTTATCGTTGTCGGTTTGTACGGTGTGCTGTGAGTCGTTAGTAGGTTGCGTCCCTAGTTGTTGCGCATGCTGGTTGTCGGTTGCCGCGTTATGTGATCTCCTCCTTCGTTGTTGGGATAGTGGGCAAGTCGGTCGTTGAGTCGGCGTGCTTATCGTAGGGTCAGTGTGGATTCGGCTTTTTGCTGGTCGTGGAATCAGGTAGTGCGTGCACTGTTTTGGCCTCCATGCACCGACTTCAAGTGGGGTTCGTGGCTGTCCCACCTCGCCCCGCTATGGCTAGGGGTCACTGTGCCCTCGGTGGGGGCGAACCCCAGGCCTAGCGCTTGCTTCTGCTCTCGGTGAGGTGTGTCACGTCTGTCCTGTGCTCCGCCTCTCGGGCGTTCGGGTGAGCTCCACCTCCGCCTCGGGGATGGTGGGGGTGGCGAGCTAGGGTGGACCGCGGGGGCGCGGGCAGTGGCCGTCCTACCCCCCCCCCTGCCCTTCACCACCACCCCTGGCAGGCGCGGGCAGTGCTCGTCTTGCCCCCCTGCCCTTCGAGCCCGTCTCGAAGTTTGATCCGTGCCTCTCCAGGACAGCGTTGACTTGCACGCGCTTGGATTGGTTGTGGCTGTCGGGCGCGTCGTCGTTGTCGTCGTCGACGTGGGTCGTCGCGTCGGCAAGACTACTGAATCGGTTGTGCAAGGGTATCCGTGATGGTCGTTGTAGCTGTCTCTGATGTTGTCGTTGACTCCGTAGTGCATGTCGTTATTCTCACGGTAGTTGTCGTGGACTTGCTCCGTCGAGTCGGACCTCGATCTTCGCGTCGTGGTCGCGCTCCTCGTCGTCGCGGTCGTTGCAATGTGTCCTGTCGATGTGCAGGTCATTGAGGAAGGTCTCTTCGATGTTATCGAATTCGCTCCAATGAATAGCATTTTGTAGCCTTCGAGTCGGTAAATTCCAAAATCGCGGCGTCTCTGGACCAAAATGACTAGTCGCCCTGTGTCTGCTTAGTGCGGGAGGTCGGTCGGGTCGCGGTGGACTGCACCATTGTTCTCGCTGGCTCCCGCCTTGGTGGTGTTGTGCTTATGAAGCGTACTGCCTTGGGAATTGGCATTATTGTGTTGGTTTCGGGGATTCTCCCAGATCCATCTTCGTTTCTTTGGTTGGTTGTCGTGGGGTCGGCTCGGCTAGGGGTTCCCGTCCTCGGAGTCGCTTGGCCTGGCCCATGGTCGAGGTGGCCATGCAAGTAGATGCCCCACTGCTCTTGGCTCTTCCCCTTCTCAGAAGTCTGTTGCAGTTTCGCTGATTTGTTTGTGTTTTTGTCTTGCTTCGCGTATATGCTACTGCTTGGTCGAGTTGGTCGCGTTGACGTCGGGGGGGTAAGGTGAGCTGCCCCCAAGGCGCGCACTTCAGTGTCGTCTCGAGTCCTACTTCTCCCTAGTAGAGATGTTGGGGCCGTCGGGCTGTCTGCTGTCACCGCACGGGTCGAACGGCATCGGTCCTCGGGTGGTATGCTCTAGATGGCTCCCAGGCGTATCGCCCTCAGTCTTTTGGGTGCGACCGCAGGCTTTGCTTGCCGGCGTGGGGGTCGGACCCCCCGTCTGGGCCAGCAGCCCCCCACCGGGCTCAGTCCTTTTCAGTTTTGTTGGCGACGTTGGGTCGTCCGACCCATCGTGGCTGTCCGTTGGTATCGGCTGTCGATCTATTGGGTGTGTGAATCCATCTCCTGCGTCGTGCATGCGGACCTTTTGCGCTTGGTCGTTCGAGCGAGCTGCTGCTTCTCAGAGCTGACTTGGCTCTTGTCGGCGGAGCCGATTGTGCTCTGTCGTGTTTACCGAGGTGAAAACGCGGTGGAGGCTCGATGGGCTGCAAGGGAATTGTCGGTGTGATGCTGTCGATATTCATCCTTCGTGGTGTTGTTAGCGCCTCACTTTCTTCGTCTCGGCTGATGTCTATATCAGTATGGTCGTTGTGGGTTGTCGATTCATTGTATGTCGTCTTCGTTGATCTCGGGTGGTGCTGAAAGTGCCCGCACTGGTGGGAAACTGTATTTCCTTGGGTCGTTGTCTGGGGTTGGTCGTTCGGCAGGTGGTGTCGGGCTTGCTGGCGGCGTCGGGGGCAACGTTGCATCTTCGTCTTCGATGTTGTCTTGAAGGTCGTTGGTCGAAGTTTCGTGTGGGTGTCTTCTGACTGTCGCTCGTTCGTGGCGTATCGAGGCGAATCAATGCTTCTTCTTGGTGCACTGCTGGTGTTGGGCTGCTAAATACTCTCGTTGGATCGCTTGCTGGTGGAATGGGTGGTGCTTGTTCTGCAGGCGGTCGTGGTTCAAAGCCAAGCTGGGCGAGGCTGAAGGCGCTGTCTGGCGTGCTGCTTGTCGCGCCTGCGTTCTTGCTCTAGCTGTCGGCGTTGATGTCGCCCCAGGGCCCGTCGCGTCGGCCGCGCCGCCCCAGGGGGTGAGGGGGGGGGGAGGAGGGGGAGGGGGGAAGGAGGAGGAGGAGGAGGAGGAGGAGGAGGAGGAGGAGGAGGAGGAGGAGGAGGAGGAGGAGGAGGATGTCGGAGCGTGTCTGGGTGCCCTCGCACGGCGCGGTGGAGTGCGGCGCGCTCTCCAGCGCCTCGTCGAGGCTCTCTGCTGCTCGATGCGTTGCCGGGTGTCGTCGTCGCGGTTCTTCCTCTGCGTCCCCCCCCATTGTCGAGCTCCCTCTCGCCGGTGATCCCCGCTTCCGCTTCCTTCGGGAGCCTCGAGACGGGGGTCAATGCAAACGGGGGTCAGCCAGAGTGCCGGATCTTGCAGGATCCTGCAGCGCCAGGGTCGCATTGACCCGGGTTTGGGTGCAGGATCCTGCAGGATCCTTCGCACTGACCCGGGTTTGGGTGCAGGATCTTGCAGGAGTTTGCAGAATCTTGCAGGCCTGACTGACCCGGGTCTGGATTGACCCGGGTCAGAAGATCCCCGATTCCTCGTCCTCGATCAGCTCCTTTCTGAGCGCCTGTCCAAGAGCTCGACGTTGGTAATCGCGTTGTGCAATTTCTTCCGCGATACTAGCATGTGGTTGATTTAGTTCTTCATGATATTGCACCCGAAGCTCATGTACTTAAAGTTGCTACCGTTGTTCGCGTTGTCGTAGATCTTCGTGAATGCGCTGGTGGTAAACTCTGCATTGCTCTTCGTACTCGTCGCGATTCCGCTCCGCAGCGTGCTCTTCGTTGTTGACGTATTGCTGCGACTGTTGTACCATGGCCTGCCTCGTAGTCCGCTCGTGTCTTGTCCACTCTTGTGCTTGGTGTTGTGCTCGTTCGTTCTCCTTTTGTAGTGCGCGTTCATATTCTGCCACCTTTTGCATCGATTCCCACGCTGCGGTCTGCGTGTCCTGCGCGCTAAATCTTCGCATAGTTCAGACGGTCTCCTGCTTGTACTGTCTGTCGACGTAGTTGTTGTTGCTCATGTTGCAACTGCCCTTGCTGCTGATGGAGTGCTCGTTGGAACTGAAGCTGTTCGTCGCGTCTTGCGTGTATGCCCTTCTCATCTAAGTCGTGCTCTCTGGCGATCCTGGACTGCGTTTCCTCAAACTTGATGGGCGCCTCCTCCTGCAGCTTCGCCTTGTGATGCTCCTGTTCCTCTCTGTATAGTTCTCGTTGTTTCTCGAGCTTCACTGTGTACTCGTTCTGCTTGCGCATGGCCTCCACGGCAACAGCTTTCGCCTCCTCGATGTCCTGTTTTGCCTTTGTGTTCTGCGTCGTGCTCTGCTGTTCGAAGTAATCCTCCTGTCTCTTCAGAGCCTTCTTCGTGTTGTCCGGGTTCTTGGTGGCCATCTCCGTCTTGAGCTCCCTATACTCGTGCTGCATGGCTTGTTTCTCCTCGTTATCCTCCTTGCTTCGCTGCTCGTCCTTGCGGATGTTGGCGCTGCGCTCGCTGTGGAAGAATTGGAGGTGGCGCTGATGCTGTACGTACTCTTCTTGCTGCATGTCCAGGCGCTTGTTGAGTTCCTCGTTCACCATTGTAACATACTGTCCATCTTCCACTTGACTCCGTTGTGCTTCCTGATCTTGCCGTCGTGGATGTGGTGTCTTCTCGCGAATCTTCTTGCCGCCACTACATTCATACGATGTGTCTTCTCCGTCTCCGTCGCAGCTTGAGCTTTCAGCTCCTGCTTCCGGTCGTTCGTGAATACCTCGCTGACCTTTTGCTTCCGTGATTAGAGCCTTGATATTGAGTGCATCTGCGCCGGATTTTACCACTTGGTCGTCCCATTATTTGACTTGTTCTGCGATCGCGTTCCTCTTCTTGTTGACCACGTCCAAGTCCTCTCTGTAGATGTTTATCCTTTCATTCGGCCCGACGGTCAGGTTAATCATACATTTGGTAATTTCCATGTTATCGATGAGTCGCCCTGCGTCGACTCCTGCCTGCCGAGCTCCAGCAAGCTGATCAGCAAGCCTTCCGAGCCTCGCCGCCTTGGTATGCTTCCACATGCGGCGGAGCTCCGTCTCGTGAGGGGGGCAGGAGAAGGCCTCATGGTTGACCGCCCTTCGATTATGTCCTGCTGCTTCTTCGTGTAGATGAAGTCTTGCATCTGGATCGCTTGCGTGCTGTCTGGCTGGCTACCTCCGCTGGGGTCGTGGCGCCTTCTGGATGCGGACCTGGTCTTCTTCTTCTTCTTCTTATTATTATTATTATTATTCGTATTAGTATTCTCATTAGTATTAATATTATTATTATTATGGTAGTAGTTCTTCTGGTATGTGTTGTGCTGGTTGTGGTTGGTGTGTTGGTCGTGCCACTGTGGAGCTCTCGCCGATGACCTCCCTTTTGATGGTCTTCTCCATGGCCATGGCTGTGCTCCAACTGGTGGTCCCATTGCCATCATACTGTCTGTCTGGCTGAAGGCGGGACCTGGGCCAGCGGCTGAGGACCCTGCTCTTGTCCTCCTTTCCGCTGATCCCTTTTTGGTCCCGCCATCCTGTCCAGCGACCCTGCTGCGCCATCGTGTGCTGCTGGTGGCGCTTGGGCTGCTGGGCGCTGTGGTGCTGCTCCAAACTGCTGGCGGCGGCCGCCAGCCTGACGAGCAGCCTGTCCTGGCCGCGCTGGGACCTGGCGCGGCGGTGCCAGGCTTCTTCTTTTGACCTGGGCGTGGTGGGGGATGGCGGCTCCTGCCGCCGAGGCTGCGGCGCCTATGGCGCGCCGCACGCGAGCCCAGGCCGACTGGGGCGACCGACGAGGCGACGACGGCCCAGCCCCCCCTCGGCCAATGGCTTGCTCCCCTTCCTCCTCCTCCTCCTCCTCCTCCTCCTCCTCCTCCTCCTCCTCCTCCTCCTCCCCACCTCCTCCTCCCCACCTCCTCCTCCTCCTCCTCCTCCTCTTCCCTTTCTCCTCCTCCTCCTCCTCCTCCTCCTCCTCCTCCTCCTCCTCCTCCTGCTCCTTCCGCCGCAGGGGGGGGGGGGGGCCGTGGCCGCCCGAGCGGCGGAATCTCGCCGCGGGCGCCCGCGGCCCGTATTGCTGCGAGACGGGCGGGCCGGCGGGCGCAGGGCCTCGCGGGGGAGGGGGGGGTGGAGGGTCTCGTGGGGAGGAGGAGGGGGAGGAGGAGGAGGAGGGAGGAGGAGGAGGAGAGGAGGAGAGAGAGGAGGAGGAGGAGGAGGAGGAGGAGGAGGCGGAGGAGGACGAGGAGGAGGAGGAGGAGAGGAGGAGGGAGGAGGAGGAGGAGGAGGAGGAGAGGAGAGGAGGAGGAGGCGGAGGAGGATCTCGTGGGGGAGGGGGGGCGCTTAGTGGGCCCTGGAAACGACAGGGCCGTTTTTTTACCGGTTCCGTTTTGCCGTTTTTTTGCCGGTTCCGACGCCGTTTTTGTTACCGGTGCCGTCGCCGTTGTTTGCCCGGTTCCGGCTCTGGTTCCAATCTTGGAGCCGTTTTTTTGCCGTTTCCGGTCGCTGTTTTTTTGCTGTTTCCATCTTCAAGGGGCATTTTTCTGGAAACGGGGGGGCGCAGGGTTTGGTGGGGGCTGCTCCAAAGTTTCCTCTGCGTGTCGGGGGCGGGCAGAACCCCACGGGCGCCGCGGCCGTCATTTTTCAGGCTTGCGCCCGCCAGGTTTGGGCCCGAGGTTCTTTTCACTAAACCACGTTTTACTAAAGGGGGTTCTATCCATCCCCGTGCGCGGGTCAGGCGATCGCAGGCATGGGTTAAGAGGGCATGGATTCGCGACGAGTCCCGCTTCCAGGGGAAGTCGCGGATGTCCGCCGCCGAGCGGGGCTGCACCGGCCGCATTTTGGGGAGGGGGCCTCACCATGGATTAGGGAAATGCGCCAAATCCATGGATCGCTAATCCATGTTTGCGCGTCCCCGAGTGGGCCCAAGAGGTCTGGACCCCTTCCTAGGCCCGGCTTCTCGCCCTGAGCCGTTTTTTGACGGTCCCGAGGCCCGGCGAGGGCCCCCGAAGGCCGGGATCCATTTTTGGGGAGGCGTCGGATTTTTGGGTGTATCTTGCGCAGCTGTGTTCTGGAGCTCGGAGCCCTGTCTTTTCGATGTGGTCGTCGTTCGTCACCCCCTGGCTTGTCCCGCGCCCTGGCCCCAGCCCCTTCGCCCCCCCCCGGCCCTGGAACCCAGAGCCATTTATTTTCGCGGTCGTCGTCGCTTGTGGCGGCGAGCGAAGGGGGAAATGAGAATGAGAAGGCCTCCTCAGAAGGCGGCGGGGCTTCTCAGAAGCCCTCGGGCCTTCTGAGAAGTGTCTTGTGCCATCGAGGCAGGCGCAGAGAATGTTTCAGAAGGCCGGGAGACTTCCGAGCCTTCTTTCAAGTCGGGCATGTCCCTCTACAGGGGGAATATTCAAACATAGTCAAAACAATGGTCTGGAGACGATGTTCTGAGTATTTGTTTGCCATTGTTTGCGTATTAATTTGTTTGACTATTTGTAATTTGTCCTCCAAAATCTGCCTGTAGGTGGACACACCTTCCCCTTGGTCCGCATCGCCCCAGCCCCTGGCTCCTCGCTCCCCCTGGCCCCGGAGCCCGCGGCCCTCTTTCTGTTCGCGACGGTCGTCGTTCGTCCCCCCTCCCCCCACTTACCCTTGCCCCCCTCCCCCCGCTTACCTGGCCCCGGAGCCCCCAGCAGGTCGAAATCTTTGTGGGCGAATTCCGCAGGGGAGACCGCGCCCCGAAAGTACAGTGCCAGGGGAGAGAGGAACAATTTAGCCGTAGTGCAAAATCGTGAAGGAGTCGGAGGGGAGATGGATAAAGGCAAAGATGCGAGGGAGGAGGAGGGAGCAGAGAAGCATGAACAGGAGGTAGGGAGGATAAGGGGACAGAGAAGGTGCTAAGCAGGACGAGGAACATAATGAGCGTCGGGTGTTTTAGTTCTACCACTCCTACTCTGGGTTGCCGTTTGTGATAGAGCATTGCGGTCGTGACATCCTCCCTCTTACCTGTCTGTCACCCTTTCTCATACGTGCATTCTGCCCTGCCTCCTACTTGCCTGCTACCCTGCCTCCTCGCCATCCCTGTGGGGCCGCGGTCTGCGAAACTGTCGCCAGTTTCGAGAGGTGTTTGGGGGGCCCGGCAGAGTGACGTCATACTCAGACTCACTTCAGACTTCACCATCCCTGGGGGGCTGCGACCTGCGAAACTGTCGCCACGTTCGAAGGCTGCTAGGGGAGAAAGGGGGCAGCGGAGTGACGTTATACGCAGTCCTTGGGGGGGCTGCGATCTGCGAAACCTTCGCCAGCTTCGAGGGCTGCGGGGGGAGCTAGCGGAGTGACGCCATACGCATACCCAGATTCGATGTCACCCTTTCGGGGGGGCTGCGATCTGCTAAACTGTCACCACTGCCGAGGGCTGTTTCTTTGGGGGGAGGGGTAGATCTCACCATCCCTGCTGGCTTTGATCTGCTAAGCTGCCGCCACCTTCGACGGATGCATGGGGGGGCAAGCGTGGTGACGTCACACGCAGGCTAATACTAGGCCTCCCCATCCCTGGGGGGCTGCGATCTGCTAAATTGTCGTCACGTTCGACGGAAGCTGGGCGGCCCAGCTTAGTGACGTTATACGCATACTCAGCTCAGACCTCACCGTCCTTGGGAGGCTCTGATCTGCTAAACTGTCGCCGCGTTCGATGGATGCTGGGCGGCCCAGCGGAGTGACGACATACGCAGATTCAGACTAGACCTCGCCATCCCTTGAGGGTTGCGATCTTCCAAACCGTCACCACTTCCAAGGGTTTCTGAGGGTTCCAGCGGAGTGACGTCCTACGCAGACCCAGATTCGACCTCACCATCTCTGGGCGGGGTGGCTGTGACCTGCAAAACTTTCGCCACATTCGACGGCTGCTGGGGGTCCAGCGGAGTGGCGTCATCCGCAGACGCAGATAAGATCTCACCACCCCTGGGGGTCTGCGAGCTGGTAAATTGTCGCCACTGTCGACGGATGCTGGGCGGCCCAGCGGAGTGACGTCCTACGCAGACCTAAAGTTGGCCTCGCCATCCCTGGGAGGTGGGGTCTGTGATCTGCGAAGCCTTCGCCACGTTTGCATTGCCGCTGGAGGGTCGCGCAGAGTGAAGTCCTACGCAGACTTGGATCAGACCTCACCATTCTTGGTGGGTTGCGACCTGCTAAACTGTCACCACTTGCGAGGGTTGTTGTGGGGGGTGCGGCAAAGTGGCGTCATATGCAAAACGCCAATTAGACCTCACCATCTCTGGGGGCTGTGATCTGCTCAGCTGCCGCCATTTTAGACGGATGTGGGGGGGGGGCAAGCGTAGTGACGTCATACGCAGGCTCAGACTGAGACCTCACTATCCCTGGGTGGCGGCTGCGATCTGCTAAATTGTCGTCACGCTCGACGGAAGCTGGGCGGCCCAGCGGAGTGACGTTATACGCAGATTCAGCTCAGACATCTCCGTCCTTGGGGGGCTGCGATCTGCTCACAATCGCCGCGCTAGCGGGCCCAGCGGAGCGACGCCATACGCAGACTCGTATTAGTTTTCGCCATCCCGTGGGGCTGCTGTCTGCGAAACCTTCGCCACTGCGGAGGGTTGCTGGGAGACGCAGCGGAGTGACGTCCTGCGCATGCCCAGGTTCGACCTCACCGTCCCCGGGGGGGGGGTGCGACCTGCGAGACTGTCGCCACATTCGACGGCTGCTGGGGGGTCCAGCGGAGCGCCGTCATACGCAGACGCAGGTTCGACCTCACCATCCCTAGGGGGGCCGCGATCTGCTAAACTGTCGCCACGTTCGACGGATGCCGGGCGGCCCAGCGGAGTGACGTCCCACGCATGCCTAAATTCGACCTCGCCGTCCTTCGGGGGGGGGCTGTGATCTGCTGAACCTTCGCCACGTTTGCATTGCCGCCGGAGGGTCGCGCAGAATGAAGTCCGATACAGGCTCGGATCAGACCTCACCATCCCTGGTGGATTGCGATCTGCTAAACTGCCGCCACTTTCGAGGGCCCCGTGGGGGGGGTCCAGCGGAGTGACGCCCTACGCAGAGTCAGGTGGGACCTCACCGTCCCTGGGGGAGGGGGGATGCGAGCTGCTAAGTTGTCGCCACATCCGAGGGCTGCTGGTGGATCCAGCAGAGTGACGCTATACGCAGGCTCAAACCAGGCCTCGGAACAAATTAGCGAACACTCATGCCAGATTTCACCCGTCAACGCTTCCCCCTCCCCCCAATGTTCAAAGTTGGCGGTGGGTCCGATGAGATGCATTTGGGCCGCAGTCTCCCCCGCGCGTGCCAACATTGAGTTTGGGGGGGAGGGGTGGAGTGTTCCGTAATTGTTTCCCTCTGCCGACGCGCCTTGATGTCCTGTCCGGCGGGCCGCCCGGAGACCTGGCGGCGCGCCTGCTGGCTCTTAGCCCCTTCGCTGCACGATGCAGGGAGGAGGCGGAGAGCTCGTCGGTCGAGCTCGGCCTCGCTCGCTCCCTGCACCAGCTATGGGTAATCCTTGCCAGCGCCAGCGCGACACGGCGCGGGTCGCGCTGCCGGTCCAGCGTGCCACCGGAACATGCTCACAGCCCTCCCTCCCCAGCTTGCCTCTGTCGGTGCGGTCCTCTTTCTCCTTCCGCCATCTCATTGCTACCGTCGCGTTGATTGCTCGGTCCTTCTTCTGCGTTCCCTCCATTCGATCCCACCCCCCGTTTCCCCTTCGAGCCAGGGGTTTCAGTCCTCGTCCTTTTGTTGTCCTGTGAGCCTCGCAGCGCGCGCGCTTCCCATATAGCTTGCACAACCAATGGCACGCCCTGTGTTAACATCAGCCATACTGCTCTAGACCAGCCTCTCTTGTCAGTTACTGCAGATGGGTTGGGTGCGTCACCGCATATGGATTGATATATTTAGGGTGCGAGGAGATTTGCGAGGAGCAAGGAGGGTGAGGAGGGGCAAGGATGGATGGACGGGGGGGAAAAAGGAGGAGGAAGAGACGGGAAGCTGTTGATGATGATGACGATGCTGATAATGTTGCTGATGCTGATGATGCTGATGATGATGGTGATGACGATGATGGTGTTGATGTTGCTGATGATGATGCTAATGATGATGATGACGGTCATGATGCTGATGCCGACGATGATGATGATGATGATGATGTTGATGCTGATGCTGATGCTGATGCTTATGATGATTATGATGATGCTGATGATGATGATGATGCTGATGATGATGATGATGATGATGAGGATGCGAATGACAATCACAACGATGGCGATGGTAATAATGAGGGGAGAACGGCAGCAGCATGACGAGGAGGAGGGTTGAGGAAGGGATGCTGCAAACGACGATGGCGATGATGCTGCTGATGATGGTGCTGATGATGATGTTGTTGCTACTGATGGTGATGTTGCTGATGGTGACGAGGAAGATGAGGAGGATGAGGAGAAGAAACAAGATGAGGAGAAGCAGGAGCAGGCGGCTCGTCCAGGTCTTTGGTATTTTCTTCATCGTTTTGGACGTTCGCGCACTCCTGGAGACCCCCCAGCGCTCTGGAAGAGTTAAGGATGAGTAGAAGGGCTGTCGAAATGAACAGGATGGGGAAGAGGAAGAGACAGGGAGGGAGAGGAGGATGAGGGATGGAGGAAGGGAGTGCGGTCAGGAACTTTGGCTTAGCGGTCGCTTTGGCGGTTCTGGCCCACCACGCTTCGGCGCTACACGCTATCCACTGCACACTGCCATCTCCAAGCGTCAACGCCCCGAGCTGATCCCACCCTCCCGCCCCGCGGAGCGGAGCGACACGCTGTCCGCTGGCAGGGCATAGCGTGTCGCTGGGGCCGCCGCCGCGACACGCCGTAATGGTGCCGAGGGAGGGGGATCGGCGTAAGGGGCTTTGGCAGCCTCTCGCGGGGCACACGGTTTGGAAGACTTTTGTGCGCTTCGAAGATTTGTGTGTATGTGGCGCGCGAGCGCCCGCGACCTTTGCAGTGCCAGGCCGAGCCTGAGCGCGCAAGCGGCCACCGCACCAGAGGACTCTTTCTTTCGGTTTCGGCCGGAGCGCCATATGAAAAAGACGATCCTCGTCGTCGTCCTTC
This sequence comes from Prorocentrum cordatum, assembly GCA_963575745.1. Taxonomy (NCBI): domain Eukaryota; class Dinophyceae; order Prorocentrales; family Prorocentraceae; genus Prorocentrum; species Prorocentrum cordatum. The sequence continues at coordinate 764,468 of CAUYUJ010016549.1, read as the reverse complement.
TGCTCCTTGTCCACCTCACCATCCTCACTCCTATCTACTCCGTTTCCTCGTTCTTCTCCGCTTCTCTTTCCGTCATCGTCCTGCTCCTCCACTTTTTTCCCACTTCATGTTGCTTCCCTCCTACTTCCACCCTCCTCCCCTTTTACTCCTCATAGCTTCATCGTCCTTCCTCCTCCGCCTCCCACTCCCTCATGCCCCCTCCTCCGTAGTTATCCTCATGCCTTTCCCTTCTCCATCCTCCTCCTCCTCCTCCTCCTCCTCCTGCTCCTCCTCCTCCTCCTCCTCCTCCTGCTACTCCTCCTCCTCCTCCTCCTAGTCCTCCTCCTCCTTCTCATCCTCTCCTCGCTGCTCTCGCCGACTCCTCCCTCCTTCTCGTCTCGCTTCGGCGTTCTGCTCCTCCCCCTCGGCCTCCCCCTCCGCCCACTGCTGGTTTCCCCTCCTCCTGCCTCCCCTCCGGGGGCCCACCGCCTCCCACCTCCCCCTGTGCTCCTCTCCCCGTCCCCCTGCGCGCGTGGGCCCGCTCGCGCGCGCGGGGGCGCGCGTGGGCGGAGGAGAACTCGAGTAGACACATCGCAGCGCAGGAAGCTGAGGCCGGGGGAGAAGGGAGGAGACCAGCAGGGCCGCTGCGCCTCGCTCGGCGGCTGCAGGAGACCCAGTGGCTGGACCCCCAGGCTCCCCGTCGAGGCCTGGGGCACGCCGCCATCAGTGGAAGCAGCAAAGCGGCACCAGCTCGTCAAGCGGCACGTTCCCACGGCGGCGGTTGGGATGGAGCCCACGGCGGATGCGGTTGAGGTTGCCGTGAAGGTGAGCAGGCGTTGGCCCACCTTTGCAACCACTGGCGAGGCCTCCTAGCTTCACCCCTTCGCTGACATACCCACACGTCAAGCAGCAGAAAGGGGTGGCCCCATCAGGGGTGCCCGTCAAGAACGGGCGGTGGCCTTGGGGCTCTTGCGCCAAGGCTTTCAGAACAGGGTTCGAGCCTACTGTATGCAATCGTGACACACGGATGAGGCACCTCATGCATGCCCATCTGTTTAGGATCCACCGAAACTCGTGGCCTCTGGCGGGTTGGCAAACCCGCGGATGAGGGGAAGGGGCGTAGTGGGAAGATCAAGGGCGGGGTTTGGTAACAACCTCGGCAGCGGGGAAGGAAGGGCGCCAGTTTGGGCCTGAAAGCGCGCCTTCGAGGGCGCCTTTTGGGCCTAAACGTATGTTTCAATTTACTTTAGCCTTGACCACCAGGAAAGATTCCGAGCACCAGGAATGTACCGAAGCTGAAGAGTCTCCACGAGTCGGGCCCCAGGAGGCGAGACTCGGTCCACGCTTCGCCGGCGTGCCGGGCAGACACGGTCTCGATATATTCCCCTGGGTGCTCGGCATTTGTCTGGGACTTGGCGCTTCAGTACGATGGGAGCAACATGGGCCGACTTCGGCGGCGAGCGAGGGGGGGAAGTGAGAAGTGGCGGGCCTTCTCAGAAGGCTCGGAAGTCCCTGGGGCTTCTGAGAAGTTTCCTGAGCCTTCCCCGAGGACACAAAAAGACTCCTCAGAAGGCGCGAGGGCCTCTCAGAAGTCCCGCCGCCTTCTGATGAGGCCTTCTCCCTCTCACTTCCCCCCTCGCTCGACGTGGGCTGGCTGGGCCCCGAGAGGCTCGCGGCCCCCCCAGACCCCCGACGTCATGATTTTTTCATGACGCGACCCCCAGAGGTCTGGACCCACTCCTCGGGACCGGCTTTTCATCCGGAGTCGTTCTTTGACGCGCTTGAGGGCCGGTAAGGGCCCCCCAGAGGCCGAACATTGCAAAAAACATCGTAAAAAACCTCGCGTCGTGATTTTTTCATGACTCGAGGGAGGAGGAGTAGGAGGAGTAGGAGGGGGAGGAGGAGGAGGAGGAGGGAGGAGGAGGAGGAGGAGGAGGGAGGAGGAGGAGGAGGGAGGAGGAGGAGGAGGAGGAGGAGGAGGAGGAGGGGGAGGGGGAGGGGAGGAGGAGGAGGAGGAGGAGAGGAGAGGAGGAGGAGGAGAGGAGGAGGAGGAGGAGGAGAGGAGGAGGAGGAGGAAGGAGGAGGAGGAGGAGGGGAGGAGGAGGAGGAGGAGGAGGGGAGGAGGGAGGGGGGGGAGGAGGAGGAGGAGGAGGGAGGGGGAGGAGGAGGAGGAGGAGGAGGAGGAGGAGAGGAGGAGGAGGAGGAGGGTCTGGGCCGCCGCCGCCCGCCGGCTCCCGCGGCGGGCGGCGGCCCGCCCCGCGGCGCGCGCCCAGGACGCCGGCCTCGCGCGGGGCGCCGGGCGGCAGCGCGAGGGCAAGGCGGCGGCCCTCGCCCGGCCCCGAGGCGCCGGTGCCTCCGCGGGCGTGCGGCCTCGGCGAGGGGGAAAAAACACACACACGCTAAAAAACACACACGCACAAAAACACACACACAAAGCACACACACAAAGCACAAACACACACACACACACAAAAACACACAAAACACACACACACAACACACACACACACACACAACACACACAACACACACACACACCTGCACACACACACGCAAAACACACACGCACGCACACGCACACGCACACGCACACGCACACGCACACGCACACGCACACGCACACGCACACGCACACGCACACGCACACGCACACGCACACGCACACGCACACGCACACGCACACGCACACACGCACACGCACACGCACACGCACACGCACACACGCACACGCACACGCACACGCACACGCACACGCACACGCACACACACACGCACACGCACACGCACACGCACACGCACACGCACACGCACACGCACACGCACACGCACACGCACACGCACACGCACACGCACACGCACACGCACATGCACACAGACAGACACACACACACACGCACACGCAACCGCACACGCACACGCACACGCACATGCACACGCACACGCACACGCACAACGCACACGCACAAGCACCGCACACGCACACGCACACGCCAAACGCCCGCAACGCACACGCACACGCACACGCACACGCACACGCACACGCCACGCACACGACACGCACACGCACACGCACACGCACACGCACACGCACAACGCACACGCACACGCACAGCTCCACACAACACACACACAACAACACACACACACACACACACACACACACACACACACACACACACACACACCAACAACAACAACAACAACAACAACAACAACAACAACAACAACAACAACAACATGCACACACAAACACACACAAACCCAAACCCAAACACACACACACAAACACCAACACGAAAACAAACACACACATAAACACAAACACAGACACAAACACGAAGACAAGCACACACAAACAACATATACACCACACCACACCACACCACGGCACAACACAACACAACACAGCACCGCACAGCACAACACATAATAACTCACCACAACACAACAGAACATAACATAACACAACACAACACAATACAGCACAGCGCAGCACAGCACAGCACAGCACCGCACAGCACACATATACCCAGATAACACCTGAACCTGAGGCCGTCAAGGAGAGGGGGGGAGGTTGGTAGAACAGCGGAGCTCGGCGGGACGTAATGGTGGGGTAGGGGCAAAGGTGGGGCTAGAGGAAACGCGCTCCAAACGGCCCCTGGCTGGAAGAAGGAAATGTCAGCATCCAGCTGGGCATGTCCCCTAGCCCCACCTCAGGATACCAGGAGAGCCTAGAATCGAATCGATAAATCGGATCGGCGAACGAAATGAGTCGGATCGGCTGAAATCTGCAGCCAAGTCGGGAGAAGTCGAATCGGCGGAAATCGGCAAACTAATTGGCCTCCACTGAGACATCGGAGTTCAAATCGGAGTCCGAAATCGAATCCAAGCGGAATCGGAAACCATCGAATCCGAATCGAAACGAAACGGAGGCGTCGAAATGAACCCAGGGATGCCCCCCCCTGCGCCCCCCCGAAAGGCGTCTCCTTCTTCTCCTTCTTCTCCTTGCGGCGGCGCCTCCGGCTCCTCCTCGGGGGACGCGCAAAACGAGTGGCCCTGCAGGCGCGCGCGTGAGCTCTGGAGCGCGCGGCCTGCTGATGCGCCGCGTGCATGGCGGCAGAAACGGCCTGCGTGCTTGAGCTCGATGTGTCACTGCAGTCGGGGTTGATTGGGGAGCACACACAAGAGGACACAAGACCCCTCGGAGGGTTATGTTGCCCCCATCGTGCTCAAGGACCACATCGCAGAACAAATTTCGAGCACCCCGAGCAGTATCTGAGCAATGTCGGACGAGTATCGCCTCCCAGGGCCGGACACGTGAAAACCCTGCAGTTTCGGTACTTCCCTGGTGCTCGGAATTCTTCCTGGTGGTCAGGGCTGAAGTAGGCTGGAACATCATAACCCGAGGGCCACATGGCGGCAGGAATGGGGAAGCCATGGGCCGCGCAACACAGGACGCGAGGGCACCCTTGATGTGGCAGGGCCGACCTACGAATCAACCTCGACTGTCTTCGCGATGACGCCCGTGGCCGGCCCCGCCGCCGCCCCCGCCCCTCCTGCCCTGAGGCTCGGGCGCTGCTTTTCTCCCCCCAACCATCCTGTGGTGTTGGGTCCTCGTTTTGAAGAGACGGTCCCCGCGTTCCTTTCTTCTTCTCCTCTCCTCCTCCTCCCCCTCCTCCTCTCCCTCCTCCTTCTCTCATGCGTTTCTCCCACCCAGCACGGCGTTTCGTGGCCCCATAGGGAGCTCCACCGAAACCCCCAGTGGGACCGCCCGCATGCGTCCGCCACCACCCAGCACAGCCCTTGCTCCCTGCGTTTCACCCACCCACTACAACGTTTCGTGGCCCCATAGGGAGCTCCACGGAAGGTCCCAGTGGCACCGCCCGCATGCGTCCGCCACCACCCAACACGGCCGTTGCTCCCTGCGTTTCGCCCACCCAGTACAGCGCTTCGTGGCCCCATAAGGGAGCTCCACCGAAGTTCCCAGTGACACCGCCCGCATGCGTCCGCCACCACCTAGCACAGCCCTTGCCCTTGCGTTTCACCCACCCAGTACAGCGATTCGTGGCCCCATAGCGAGCTCGTGGCACAGCCCGCATGCGTCCGCCACCACCCAGCACAGCCCTTGTTCCCTGCGTTTCACCCACCCAGTACAGCGTTTCGTTGCCCCATAGGGAACTCCACGGAAGGTCCCAATGGCACCGCCCGCATGCGTCCGCCACCACTCAGCACAGCCCTTGCTCCCTGCGCTTCACCCACCCAATACAGCGATTCGTGGCCCCATAGGGAGCTCCACCGAAGGCTCCAGTGGCACCGCCCGCATGCGTCCGCCAACATCCAGTACAGCCATTGCTCCCTGCGTTTCACCCACCCAGTACAACGTTTCGTGGCCCCATAGGGGAGCTCCACGGAAGGTCCCAGTGGCACCGCCCGCATGCGTCCGCCACCACCCAACACGGCCCTTGCTCCCTGCGTTTCACCCACCCAGTGCAGCGTTTCGTGGCCCCATAAGGGAGCTCCACCGAAGTTCCCAGTGACACCGCCCGCATGCGTCCGCCACCACCTAGCACAGCCCTTGCCTCTGCGTTTCGCCCACCCAGTACAGCGATTCGTGGCCCCATAGGGAGCTCGTGGCACAGCCCGCATGCGTCCGCCACCACCCAGCACAGCCCTTGTTCCCTGCGTTTCACCCACCCAGTACAGCGTTTCGTGGCCCCATAGGGAACTCCACGGAAGGTCCCAGTGGCACCGCCCGCATGCGTCCGCCACCACTCAGCACAGCCCTTGCTCCCTGCGCTTCACCCACACAATACAGCGATTCGTGGCCCCATAGGGAGCTCCACCGAAGGCTCCAGTGGCACCGCCCGCATGCGTCCGCCAACATCCAGTACAGCCATTGCTCCCTGCGTTTCACCCACCCAGTACAACGCTTCGTGGCCCCATAGGGGAGCTCCACGGAAGGTCCCAGTGGCACCGCCCGCATGCGTCCGCCACCACCCAACACGGCCCTTGCTCCCTGCGCTTCACCCACACAGTACAGCGTTTCGTGGCCCCATAGGGAGCTCCACCGAAGCCCCCAGTGGGACCGCCCGCATGCGTTCGCCACCATCCAGCACAGCCCTTGCTCCCTGCGTTTCACCCACTCAGTACAGCGTTTCGTGGCCCCATAGGGGGGCCCCACAGAAGGTCTCAGTGGCACCGCCCGCATGCGTCCGCCACCACCCAGCACAGCCCTTGCTCCCTGCGTTTCGCCCACTCAGTACAGCGTTTCGTGGCCCCATAGGGGGCTCCACCGAAGGTCCCAGTGGCACCGCCCGCGTGCGTCTGCCACCACCCAACACGGCCCTGGCTCCCTGCGTCTCACCCACCCAGTACAGCGCTTCGTGGCCCCATAGGGAGCGCCACCGAAGAAGATATTCACAATTGCGGTACTCACAACTGCATATGGTTGGGTCTCTCGCCAGGCTAATTCACACCAAGCGTTTTCGTTTTTTTGCGTGCCCCAGGGCCATCACAAACCGGTCCAGCTGGACAAGTGACGCAGAAAGAGATGGGGTTCAGGGTTTCGGTCGCGATTTCTCGTGATGTTGCAGCTGTTTCGCAACGGTGGATCTCAGGGCCCCTCCCCCCCGTGGTCCCTGGTTACGTCACGATTCGCGCGGCCGCCGTCTGGGAATTCGCGATCTTAGGCATTCCCGGACGGCGCTGGCGCGACCCGTGACGTGGCCGTTCGCTTCGTTTTTTACCCCGACCAACCACACCCGTTATCGCCAGAGGATAAACCGCGGTCTCCGGGGGCTTGGCCCCCGCACCCCCCGAAAGGCCGCGCGCCAAAGGTCACTCGGGCGAAAGGTCCCTCTTACGTGTAGCTAGCTCCTGCCGTCGAGGCTGTCCGGCTCGTCCCCGGCGTGGCCGCCGTCGCCTGTCTTCCCGTGGCCGCGGCGCCTTACGCCGGGTCTGTGGGGGTGGGGTGGGGATGGGGGAATGGCAGAAAGCGAAGGGGTGGGGAAAGGGGGTTGCGGTGAGAGCATTTTTGATCTCTCCGCGTCCGAGGACTTGCACGCAACAAAAGAGTTCTCACTGGTGGCCCTTGCGCCCTCGGCGGGTGTCACTTCCCCGCCCAAGAAAACGAAAACTGGTGGCTCTTACGCACTCAGCGGGTCGCCACACCCCCGCCGAGGAAAAGAAATCACGGGCCGCTCCTCTCCAGTGCCGCGATGGCAGCGCGCTCGGTCCTGCTCGCGGCCGCCTCGCGGCCTCTCTCGATCGCCTCCTCAGGCGAGGAGAGGCCGTGTGCAGCCAGAACACCGTCCTTGCCTGCCAAGATCAGGGCCTGCTGCCCCGTCGCAGGCGGAACGGCAGCCGCAGGACGGGCACGAGCTGTAGGAACTGGGAAGCCAGCCTCCTCGGGGCCTGGGGCGGCCGCCAGCCTACTGGACCGGAGGCCTGCCGTGACTCCGAAGGCGGAGCAGGAGGAGGAGGAGGATGAGGAGGAGGAGGAGGAGGAGAAGGAGGAGGAGGAGGAGGAGGGGGAGAGGAGGTCCAGAGTAGGAGGTGGAGGGAGGAGGAGGGAGGAGGAGGAGGAGGGAGGAGGAGAGAGGAGGAGGAGGAGGAGGAGGAGGAGGAGGAGGAGGAGGAGGAGGAGGAGGAGGAGGAGGAGGAGGAGGAGAAGGGCATTGAGCTGCCGTTTGTCGCCCCCCAGGCACAACACCCTTCGAGATGTCGGTGCGGGCCTGCGCCTTCGAGCCCTTCTTGGCTCGGACCTCAGCTCCAGAGCATGGCTCAGGCTGCCAGCAGTACATGTAGCAACGTGTACGCGCGAACATGACCTCAGACTCCTGAGCGAGCGCGTGGACTTGCACTAGCTGGTACCCTTGGACAGACCGGGGGCCCTCTCTGGCCTCGGCACCGCTGGGGCGGGACGCCGCGGAGGTCGAAGAGGACGAGGTGTGGGCAGCAAAATCGGGCACCGGCGGCGGCTCAACCCCCGCCGGGCAGGGCAGTGGCCATGCAGCCGCAGGTCGCTTGCGGGCAATCCTCCGAGCAGGTCCTGCGGCACTGGTATCACTCACTGCCCCTCCGCCCCACTCCAGCGGCAGCAGCCGAGACCCCTGGCTCCCCAGCGGCAGGGCACTCGCCACCCATGACTGGACGACTTCGAGCGCCTCCAAGGGCCAGGACTCGCGCAGGCCCGACTCGGTGATGTGCACCTCCATCTCCGCAGCGAAACTTGTGGCGTCCCTGGCTCTGGCGAGGCACCCCTCCAGCATGAGGACGAGGTCGTCGTTTGGCGCCTGGAGCCTGGCACCCTCCTTGGGCCGTGCATCCGCCACAGGGAGCTTGCCGCGCGGCGGTGAAGGCATTTTTTTTACATCCTCAGGCCGAGACGGCTTTCTCGCAACTAAGACGGGCGCGCAGAAATCGCCCAAGAGAGGGAACCACATGGGGGCCGACGCCCTCGCCTCGGGCCCAGCTCGGCCGCCCCGTGCGCCAGGGGTCCACCTCCTCGCGCTGAGCGGCCCTCGCCGCCCTCTCGGCCACGGCAGGGCGGCCCCTCCCGCGGGCCTCCTCGGCGGAGGCAGCACCGCGCGAAGCAGGCCCCCCCTCGAGCGCTGGCGTGAGGAGCTGGACGGGCCGCCCCGCAGGCCGAGGCCCGGGCCCTGCTGCAGGCGGCCCCGGGGCGCAGGCAGCCCCCCCACGGGCGCCCGAGACGCCCGACGCCTGCGCCCTCGCCGCCCTCATCAGAGGAGGAGTGCTCTCAGGCTTGCGGCCTCCTGGGCACACTCCTCAACCGGCGCCGCCGCCGCATGGGGGGAGGGGGAGGTCGTTGCCGAACGGTGGCGCAAGCCTGTGGCGTGCCCCGTCCTCCAGGTTGGACTCGGGCGGGCTCCCGGGCAGGACCCACGCACAGGCAGGGCCATCGGGAAGGTCCGCACCACATGGCCCTGTCCGAGGATGCGTGTTCGTAGGTCTGGGCCCCTTTTCCAAGGACCGGTCCCGGTGAGGCGACGGCTGAACTACCGACGGGCGAGAACCACTCTTGGTGAGCCGATGGTTGAACTACCGACGGGCGAAAACCAATCGCCGTGAGCCTTTCGGGCAAGTCTCTGCAGGACGAGCCGCCTATAAGCCCCAGGGACAGGGGACCGGCTTTTCGCCCCCGAGTCGTGGCCCGAAGGAACGGCAGGGGCCTCGCCTGAAGGCCGAACACGACCCAGACTATTCCGTCACTGCTTCTGCCGCGGCGCCTGGGGCCTCGGGGCCCCCGCAGGGCCCCCGAGGGCTGCAGAAAGGAGCGAGCGAGCAGCGCTGGGCGCACCCTGCGCCGGGCGCACCTCCCGTTCGATCCGGCGTCGCGACGACATGGCAGGTCAGTGAAGCATCGCGACGGGAGCCCCAAGCCCAATTTTTCGGCGGCCTCTTCTCGAGCCGGATCGATGTGCGAGGACCCCGGGGCCCCCAAACCTAGCGAAACCATGCGGCGTGAACAAGAAATGCGACGCCCCGATCTCAAGGTCTGGTAGCCTGCAGAGCCAGACATCCGATGTCTTGCCTTTCTCGATGCGGCGTCCCCAGAGGTCCCTACCCTTTCCCAAAGGCCGGTTATTCGTCCCGAGTCGTTTTTGACGGTAAGGGGCCCGGCGAGGGCCTCCAAAGGCCGAAAACGGTTAAGATTCTTCATGTATCCTGTAGTTACAACAGCGCTAAGCAAGCCATGCTTCCCACGCGCTAAAGCAAAGCCCCGTCCGAGCCAGCTTTTTTGGCCACGGAATGTTTCGGCGCTTCAGCGCTAGAAGGAAATCATCATCATCATCACTAGCACCATCATCATCATCATCATCATCATCATCATCATCATCATCATCATCATCATCATCATCATCATCTTCATCATCACCATCTTCATCATCGCCATCATCATCATCATCATCGTCATCATCATCGTCACCAGCATCACCATGACCACCACCACCATCATATTCATCGTCAGCATCATCATCAGTATAACATCATCATAATCACTATCATCGTTATCATCGTCAGCATCAGCATCAACATCATCATCCGCATCGTCGTCGTCATCATCACTGTCATCACCATTATCAACATCTTCATCAACATCGTCATCGTCGTCATCATCATCATCATCACCGCCACCACCACCACCGTCATCATCATCATCAGCTTCATCATCGTCATCATCATCTCTATTGTCATCGTCATCATCATCATCATCATTACCACCATCATCATCATAATCACCATCATCATCGTCAGCATCATCGGCGTCATCATCAGCATCCTCATCCACATCATCCTCATCACCATCATCAGCACCATCGTCAACATTATCAGCATCAGCATCAGCATCAGCATCAGCATCAGCATCAGCATCAGCATCATCATCTCCATCGTCATCGTCATCGTCATCATCACCACCATCAGCATCGACATCATCATCATCACCATCACCATCACCATCACCATCACCATCACCATCATCATCATCATCATCATCATCATCATCATCATCATCATCATCATCATCATCATCATCGCCACACAATCACCATCATCTCCATCGTCATCGTCATCGTCATCGTCAGCAGCAGCAGGAGCAGCAGCAGCACCAGCAGCAGCATCCCTCATCCTCATTCTCGTCAGGCCCAGCGGGGACCCCCCGTAGGCCGAAAACGGAAAACAGTTCTGGCTCCGATTTCTTCCGCACGCTGGATGTCTCGGCGCGACAACGGCGCGGCCGGGCCCTAGAGGCCCGGAGGTCCCGACCCCTTCCCTGGGGCCAAGATGTGCCTCGGATCTGTTTTTGATGATCCTGGGGTCCGGTAGCGGGCCCTGGAGGCCGAAATCTAAGAACAACCGCTGGTCGAACAAAGAAACGTTGAGGAGCCACTTCGCATGATCCCCCTCCGGTCCCCCGGCCTTGATTTTGAACGAGCCTTCCCGGAGAGCCGGGGCCAGAAATATCTGGAGCCCAGCACATCGAGCGCAATGTTCAGGCCTGGGGGTGAAGGGGGGAATTTGGCTCTCTCTGGTTCGGGCGCTGTTGTTGCAACGTTTTTTTTTTTTTTTTTCCGCCAGGTCGTCGGACCTCAGGGCCTGGCGGCGTCGTCGGCCCCAGAGGCGACGGCGCGGCGCAGCGGGCCCCCCCCGGAGAGTCGGCCGCGGCCTGAGATGCGCCTCCGAGAGCCCCGCGGCGTCGTCCTTGCCGGCGCCGGCCCAGCCACCTCCCCCACCTCCGTCTGCTCCTCCTGCTCCTCTTCCCTCCTCCTCCTCCTCCTCCTCCTGCACCTCCTCCTCCTCCTCCTCCTCCTCCTCCTCCTCCTCCTCCTCCTCCTTCCTCTCTCCTCCCCTCCTCCTCCTCCTCCTCCTCCTCCTCCTCCTCCTCCTCCCTCCTCCTCCTCCTCCTCCTCCTCCTCCTCCTCCTCCTCCTCCTCCTCCTCCTCCTCCTCCTCTCCTCCTCCCTCCTCCTCCCTCCTCCCTCTCCTCCTCCTCCTCCTCCTCCTCCTCCTCTCCTTCTCCTCCTCTCTCTCCTCCTCCTCCTCCTCCTCCTCCTCCTTCTCCTCCTCCTCCTGCTCTTCCCTCCTCCTCCTCCTCCTCCTCCTTCCTCTCTCTCCTCCCTTCCCTCCTCCTCCTCTCCTCCTCCTCCTCCTCCTCCTCTCCTCCTCCTCCTCCTCCTCCTCCAACCTCCTCCTCCTCCTCTCCTCCTTCCTCCTCCTCCTTCCTCTCCTCTCTCCTCCTCTCCTCCTATCCTATCCTCCTCCCCTCCTCTCGCCTCCTCCTCCTCCTCCTCCTTCCTCTCTCCTCCTCTTCGCCTCCTCCTCCGCCCCTCGTTCTCCTCCTCTTCTCTCCCCCTCCTCCTCCCCCTCCTTCCTCCTCCTCCTTCCTCCTCCTCCTCTTGCTCTTCCTCCTCCTCCTCCTTCCTCTCTCTCTCCTTCTCCTCCTCCTCCTCCCCTCGTATCCCTCCTCGTTCTCCCTCCTCCTCCTCCTCCTCCTCCTCCTCCAACTCCTCCTCCTCCTCCAACTCCTCCTCCTCCGCCAACTCCAACTCCTCCGCCTCCTCCTCCAACTCCTCCTCCTCCTCCTCCTCCTCCTCCTCCTCCTCCTCCTCCTCCTCCTCCTCCTCCTCCCTCGGCCCGCGCGCAAGGAGAGGCCCCAGGCGGGAGGCTGGTCGGAGATTGCTAGACTAAAGGGGAACGATCGGTGGGGACTGGCTCTGGGGGGTAAAGACCGAGCTGGAATCGGAGATACAGCGCCCATAGATCGGCGATGGGTCCTGGATGACCAAGGCGGAATTCCTGGGCGGGATGGGGCTGGCGGGTCCCCTATCGGCGATGAATGGGCCACTGGGGATCGATGCAGCACCCCCTGAGGCCATCCCCCCCCTGACGTTGCCGCTGACAGGCTGGTCGGAGCCGGGTCCGGGCGTTTTTTCCCGATTTCGGGTCGGACGCTCACGGTTTTCGCTGGCTCTCGGCGATTTTCCGGCCTCGGCGGTCTCTCCATCACCTGCGCCTCGCCGACGGCGTTCTGGGTGTGCCCGAATCGTCCCGATCGGCTGCCGGAGAGCTGAGCTATGACCCGAAAACCAAATCTCCGACGACACGGCCAGACCTGAGACAGAAGATCATCCCTCAAGAACGCGAGAACCTCCGCCGGCCAAACGGAAGAACACACGAGGGCACCCTCCCCCAGGATGCACAAGAGCATCCAACAGGCACGAAGAACACTAGGGTACAGTACCCCCTCCCCTGAACTGACCTCGATCTTCTACTTCGGTCCGACCTCGTGCTTTTTCACATCCTGGCGTTTCCCCTCGATAGTCCAGGGGCTGGTACTGGGCCCCAAGGTCCTCGAAGATGGATCTGGGACGGGACACTGCCCCCCCCCCCCCCCTCCGTGAAAAAGCGTCGGGACGTCTGCGTGGGGCCGCGCACTGGGAAGAATCACAGCGCCGGATGTCTGGGAGGTGGTCCTGGCATCAGGCGTCCCCGGCTTGTGGCACCACAGGGCTCGACCTAAGCGGTGTTTTTCGTTTTCGTTTTGTTTCCGTTTTTCCCTCGGTGTGTCTCCGTTCCTCCCTTGCTGCACAACGGAATCAAAACGAAAACGCAAACGGTCCACATTCTCGAGCTCCTAAGGCCCTGTGGGCCTCGTGAGGGGTTGCTCTGGAGGCCGTGGTGGCCTCCCTGGGGATCCTGGAAGCACATAGGGGCCAGGGAAACCTCGGGCAACATCCGTCCTGGACACCCAGCCCAGACCTCTTCCCGTTGCGAACGAATCAGCATGTTTTTGTTCTCACTTGATCCTCCTCCTCTTCCTCCTCCTACTCCTCCTCCTCCTCCTCCTCCTCCTCCTATGACGCTGCTTAGCGCGCTGCTGGGGCGTCCGCGTGTCACCTCACCCGACGTCGTTTACGCTTGGTGGCTTGTCACTGTCATCGGTTTGATGCGCGGGAAAACATGTTTTAGCTGCATTGCTGCATGTTGGATTGTTGCATGTACCGGCATCTGGAAGCCTTTGCCAAGCCCAGGAACGCCAGGAAACGGGCCGAGGTGAGAAGTTGGCCCCAGGGACGCGATCCAGACCCCGCGTGGTATCATTAACACATCACGGGGCCTGGAGGTCTGGGAGCACACACGGCCGTGCTCACATGGGGCGCATCCAGAGACCACGCGCTGCATGCCCACGCGGAAGCCCGGCGTGCCTGCTCGGAGAAGGGCCGAGCACTGGCAGGGCATCTGCCCACTTGTGTAGCTCTCGCCCGGGCCAGCCGCGTCCTGTGGCGAGATCTCGAGAACCCCTGAACCCAAAAAGGTTGCCATCTCTTGGCGGGCAGCTTCTTAATTACGCTTCTTACTTTCGCCGGTTTCCACCGGCGGAGGCGGCCTCGATTTACTTCCGCTGCCTTCCGCCGAGGAAGGGCTGGCAACTCCTTCGCTCCTTGAAGGCGAGGCCCTTTTCGGAACGCCCCATGTGAGCGACGATCGAAGGCCGGTCTAACGCGAGATGGCACAGCGACCTGACGCGGTCTCGGCACGCCACATTGGAGACGAGGGCGCTCACGCGCGACGTTACGCGGGCAGCTTAAGCGCCAATGTCGGCGCAGAAAACAGTTTTTTTTTGCGTCGCTCTTGTGTATCCAGCTTGCTGGTAGGCTCCCGTCCCGCGCCCCCCGCGACCTGCGTGCGCCAGAGGCCCCTCTGGCGCAGGGCCGGCCCTGCGCAACGGCCAGAGCAACATCGAGCCGCACCAGACTCCAAGACGAAGCCAGAAGAGACAATCCGGTGAGAACCAATCGAGAATCTCTGAGACCCCGCGGCTCTGGAGGATGTCTCGAGCGCCGCGGCCTTCTCAGAGCGTTCCGGAACGCTCCGAGAGCGTCCCAGAACGCTCTAAAAACATATTTATCCTCGTCCTGGCCCCGCCCGACAGGCTAGCAGTCGTGGGCCTCCCCGTGGCAGCGTCTTTGGGGGCCCTTGGGCCGTCCGCAGCGCGCTCGAGACGAGAAAGCGGCCCTGCAGGAGGAGGAGGAGGAGGAGGAGGAGGAGGAGGAGGAGGAGGAGGGAGAGGGAGGAGGAGGAGGAGGAGAGGAGGAGGAGGGGTAGGGAGGAGGGGGGGAAGGAAAAGGAGGAGGAGGAGAAAGAGGAGGAGGAGGAGGAGGAGGGGCAGGAGGAGGGGCGCAGGACAACGTCCAGGCTCGCCCGTCGGCGTGGGCAGGTGTATCGGCGGAAGGATCTTGCCGTCGGCGCCTCGGTGCCATTCCCCCGGGCCCCAGCACCGTTCGAGGACGCGACTCGGGGTGGGGCACCGGGGCCAGGGGGTAGGTTCCAGACGCTGGGCCTCCGGCGGCCACGTCGCGAAGTAAGCCTCGAGACTCTATCATGGGTTTCTCTCCGCGTGGCGTCTGCCCGACTTGGACTCCGCTGCGCCGCTGCGCGCGTGGCCGCGACGCCAAATATTGTGTGTGTGTGTGCCGAGATGGGCGGAGGGACACCGCACGGGCGCGCTCACTGGTGCTGCAGGTGGAGCTCCTTGCGGGGCAGTCGCCCTCACTGGTGCCGTAGACAGAGCTCCCTGTTGGGCACGATTCGTGTGAGAGAGATGCGCCGAGATGGGCGGAGGGACCGCGTGCGGTCGCCTTCACTGGTGCCGTATGTGGAGCTCCCTGTGGGGGCACGATCCGTGTGGAAGGGTGTGCGGCACTTGCCATGCGGGTGGGCAGCGAAGGCAGGGAGAGGAGGACGAGATGAGGAGGAGCGGGACGCGCGGCCTCTGCGTTTCCGAGCCACAACACGGACACGGCAACACGTGTTGGTGGTGGAAGCCACTGCGTCACCACCAACTCACCGAGGTCCGCGCGAAGTTCGTCGGCCGGCGCGTCGCGAAGCGCGACACGGGCGGCGCCAGCGGCCCCGCCACGGGGGGGGAGCCCAGCGCCGACCCGAGCAATCTGCGCAGACCTACAAGAGTTTTATATCTACAGCTTTTGTGCCCCCCCCCCCCTCCCTCCCCTCCCCCCCCCGCCCCCCCTCCCCCCCTCCCCCCCCCTCCCCCCCTCCCCGCTCTCAAGCAGGGCGGGGCCACCGTCCTCCATGAAAGGCGACCCAGGCAATGCCAAAGGGCGTCGCCTCTGAGGGAGTCGCCACCTCTTTCAGGACACGGACCCTCCTTGGGCGTCCCCAGAACTCCCGACGACTCCCGAGAGCGTCCACAACCTCTTCGATCCTCACTCATCCCCGATCCTCGATTTCCAAGAACGGGCAGTGTTGGAGGCGGCCAGGGGGCCTGAACTGGTTGGGACCCCAGGAAACTGGTCAGGAGGGGGGATGAAGCCAAATCCGCTCAAAGTCGTTCCCCGGACCCCTCACGGGGCTCATCTCTCTGGTGCAATTCTTCACCCCGGATCCGTTTTTCACGGTTCTGGGCCCCGGACACGGCCCCCAGAGGCAGAAAAAGGCAAACAGCTCTTGAACTCTGAGCAGGGTAGCGAAGAATGAAATAAACATACAGACTCGAAGGGGTCCGCGCGGATTTCTCGGAGCGCTGGACCCCCCTCCCTGGCGCGCGGAGCGTGCCAGGGGCGGCGCTGGAGGCACCGCCAAGGGGGTCCGGCGCGAATCCGAGAAACCCGCGCGGACCTCTGCGTTTTGATGTTTACCCGTCCGTCGGACGAAGTAGGTAAAACGTTAAGTAGGAAGGCGGATAAAGTAGATGGGTTCAGCCCCTCGCAGAGAATAACACAACGCAGCAACATCATATCGATTCTTGAAGTAGGAAGGCGTTTCCGTTTGAACTAGATTGGGATCTGGGAATCCAGAAAAATATACTTTCAACGACTGGCGTGTATATAATTTTTCGTTCCCCTATGAACCTCGAACCTCGCCCCCCCCCCCCCCTCCCGTACCCCCCTGCTGACCAGAATCCGGGCTGGGCTGCCTCAGACTCCCAGCCGGCTCCAACCTCGATCCCCCCTCCTCCGCGATTCTCGATCTCCAAGAGAACGGGTACCATGCTATGGGGGCGCTCCGCCCGCAGCGTCAGTACTACTACTACTACTACTACTACTACTACTGCTACTACTACTACTACTACTACTACTACTACTACTACTACTACTACTACTGCTACTGCTACT
>CAUYUJ010016549.1:704235-747732 GCA_963575745.1 Prorocentrum cordatum | reverse complement strand
CTCCACCTCCTTCTTCTTCTCCTCCTCCTCCTCCTCCTCCTCCTCCTCCTCTTCCTCCTCCCCTGCCAATCCCGCGTCGATTTCGGCACACTCCTCCTGTGTTTCGCGCCACCGTACGTAGGGAGCTGCACCTCCTCTCTCAGGAAGGGCGCCCGCATAGGGCAACCGCGCCAATTTCGGCACACCCCTTCACACGCTTCGTGCCCCGTTCGCATTGCGCCCACGCGCCCAATTCGGCACACCCCTCTTGCGGATCGCGCCCCGTGAGCTTCATTTACGCCCCAGAGTGTGCGTTCGCATGGCGTCCCCGCGCCTCATTCGGCACACCACTCAACGCGGATCGTGCCCCACAGGGAGCTCCACATACAGCTGTTCCCCACTGAGGGCGTTAACATGCGTCACCCGCCAATTTCGGCAACACTCTCACACGGATCGTGCTTCACAGGGACCCGGATTCCATCCACCCATCCATCCATCCATCCATCCATCCATTCATCCATCCGTTCCAATGCGCGTAAGGAAGGGCCACGCCCTGCGCCACAGCTAATTTGAGAACCCGCGGCCCCAGAGGTCCGGACCGCTTCGCGGACGGTCGTTTTTCGTGCAGATTGATTGCCCCAAGGCCCGAACACTTCTCCTGGAGAGTTGACATCACGGGAAAACGCTGCGATTGAGCAAACATATTCCCAAGCATGCAACGCCCTGATTTTTTCAATACGGGGCTCCCAGAAGTCCCGACCCTTTCCCCAGGACAGGTTTTTCATCCTGAGTCCCTCTTTGACGGTCCCGAAGCCCGGCGAGGGCCCCCCGAGGCCGAGTTTGGCCGACAACCTCCCGTCCTGATTTTTGTCACGACGCGATCACGTCTGGGCTTGCGTCGGGTGAACGGTGCCGAGGTCAGTCGCGTGACCTCGCCCGGGGTCCACCCCGGGGTCCACCCCGACCCGTCTTTCTCAAAGCGACCTCTCCAGCCGCGGCGACGAGAGGCCCACGGAGGGGGCAGCGAACGGGTAACAAAAGCGCCAGGCGTGGCCACCGCCGCGGGAGTCTCGAGTTCACGACGCAGCGCACCGCGCCGCTGGCCTGGTGCCCCCGCCCCTGGGAGCCCTTCCCTGCAGGGAGCTCCGCCGTGCTCCCGCTCGGCGGCGAGAGCGGGGGGGGGGGGAAATGAGAAGCAGCAGGTGTTCTGGGAAGGCGGCGGGACTTCTCAGAAGCCCTCGCGCCCTCTGAGAAGTCTTCTGTGCCTTCGGGGAAGGCTTCGAAAGAACTTCTCGGAAGGCCAGGGGGGGTCCGAACCTTCTGAGCAGGACCTCTCACTCTCACTTCCCCGCCTCGCCCGCCGCCGACTCGCCGCACCAGAGCGGCCCCCATCCCCGCGACGGGTCACCACGGGATGGGGCCGCAGCCCAGCCAGCGCGCAGCGCAGGAAGAAATAGGTAGAAACATTAAGTAGGAAGGCGTTGGAAGTATATTGGGTTTCCGCCTGCCCCCCTAACGATGCGGGAAGGGGGGAACACGCTCGTTGATTGAAGTAGGAAGGCGCCTAAAGTAGACTGGAGTCTGGGACTCTAAAAAAACACTTACTTTCAACGACCGATGGGTAGGGGGACAGAGGGTCCTGAGGCACACGAACCCTGGACCCTGGGGCCTTTCCATAAGAACGAGGTCTTCCTCCCGAGACGTTCCTCTCCCAGACCTGGGGCCCGTGGAGGGCCCGTGGAGGGCCCGAAGATGGTGAAAAATCTCAGGGCCATTTCTTGGTCAAAAAAATAACAAATAATGACAGCACAAACAAACAATAATCTCCTTCCTCAGGACCCACAGCGCTCCGCCATGGCGAGGGCAGCGGCCCGCCGCGTGCCTCCCTCGGCACCCCGAGGCCGCGCCGAGGAGCGACTCCGAGGCCCCAGCGGCAGGCCGGGGGCCCTTCCTCAGGACCCGCAGCGTTCCGCCATGGCGAGGGCAGCGGCCCGCCACGTGGCCTCTCTCGGCACCCCGAGGCCGCGCCGAGGAGCGACTCCGAGGCCCCGGCGGCAGGCCGGGGGCCGTCGGCGCGCCCGACCCCGATCGGCGGACGCGGCGGGCCGGGGAAGCGGCGGCGCGATCGGGCCCCGATCGGCGGGCCTCGGCCGCCGCGCAGGCGTCGGGGACTCCGTCTTACTCCGCGGGCGCCACGGGAGCGCTTTCGGACGCCTTGAACCAAAAAAACGCGTTCGTGCCCTGGGGGCGCAATTTTTAGTTCCGCCGCCCTCCGCCGAGCCTCCGCCGGCGGAGGCGGCCTCGCTTCACTTCCGCCGCCTTTCCGCCGCCTTCCGCGGCGGAAGAGACGACAAATCCTTCGATCCTCGAGGCCGAGGCCCTGTTTGGAACGCCTCGAGTGGCCAAAGACAGCCAGACGCCGGCCGGCAGGCGACGAGGCCATCAAGCAAGGAGCAGCCCCAGGCAGGGTGACATTTGGTGCGAGACTCTCCCCGAGATCCTTACGCCGCATTTGTTTTTGCACCCCAGGTGTTTTCCCCGGGGCCCGCGCAGGCTCGAGAAATGCGGAGAGATGTGGGGTGTGGGACTCTGGCCGTGACTTCCCATGACGTTGCAATCTCTTCGCGACGTCGGGGTCAAGGCTGTTGGGGCCCTCCTCCTCTTCCTCCTCCTCCTCCTCCTCCTTTGCCTCCTCCCCCTCCTCCACCTCCCCCTCCTCCTTCACGACCTCCCTCCTCCTCCTCCTCCTCCTCCTCCTCCTCCTCCTCCTCCTCCTCCGCCTCCTCCTCCTCCTCACGACGGCGGCTGGACTTGTCGGAAGCCCTCGCGCCTTCTGAGACATTTTCTGCGTCTTCGGGGGACGCTTCGAAAACTTCTCGGAAGGGCTTGGGCCTTCCGAGACTTCTGAAAAGTCCCACCCCTGCTCACTTTCCCCCCGGGCTCGCCGCCGAGAGTAACGTATCGACGCCTGGCCGAACGCATTTGGCAGAACACACGTCCATCAGCGAAACCGATAGGGGACTGCAATGGGTACACTGCTTCGGCCAATGCCGAATGAGCCGACGCAGAGCTCCTCAGTCGACTTGTCCGAGTGGGCGTTCCCCGTACCCCGACGGCATGCTTTTCTTCATAACGTCGACCCCCCGGGGTCTCGACTCATTTCTTGGACCGGTTTCTCATCGCGAACTGTGTTCTGACGGTCCCGAGGCCTGGGAAGGCCCCCCCCCGAGGCTAAACATCATCGAAACCCTTCCGTCGTGCTGTTTCCTTTGAACCTCGAAGGGGTCTGGGCCCATCCGCGTCCGATGAGGGCCCGCCATCAGAGGCCACTGTGGAGTCCCGAAACAGTGCGGTGACAGACCGTGCGGTGACCTCGAAATCCCCCGAGACCTCACCGCACGGTCCGCCAACGCACGGTCTTGGGACCTCGGATATGTTACCCCTGTTGCCCCCGATACGTCCTCGGAGAGGGACCCGAGCTCCAAAACCGTGCGGTGACCCCAGATCCCCGCCGACTCACCACGCGGTGTGGTCGGGGCCCCCGAATCCCCGCGATCGGCGCCGGGCAGGGCCCCCGTCCGCCGCCTGCTGCTCCAACGGCAATCCGCCCTGCAGCATCGTCCGCCTCCTCCTCCTTGTCCTCCTCCTGCTCGTCCTCCTCCCCCTCCTCCCCCTCCTCCTCCCCCTCCTCCCCCTCCTCCTCCTCTTCCTCTTCCTGCGCTCGTACCACGGCGAGCTCAGTCTTATCCACTGCTACTACTGCTACTACTATTTGAACTACTGCTGCCGCTGCTCCCAGCCGCGGCCCCTGCCGAAGCCGTGGGGCGGGTGGCGGTTGTAGTCGCCGTATGCGGGCGCAAATCATGGACGGTGCGAAAGAGAGACGAGCGGAGCTGGGGAAGGAGGGCGGAAGCGGCATCCCAAGAGAGAGGATGGGGTTCGACATGGGCAAGAGTGGAAAAGTAAAAGGCAGAGACGAGTACCTTCAAGGATTTAGCTGTGGGGTGACGGAGGCCTAATCGGTGAATGGGGCATTCTGGAAACGGGTGGCCGTGAAACTCCTGTAATAACCCCCAGAACCGAGGACAGACGAGGTAGTGAGCCTGAGAGTCTAACCCATCTGTGCAGCCGAACATACATCTCTGACATTGCTGGAATCGCGATTGAGTCGTCCAAGCTCCAGCAAGTGTTTTCAGCGCAGCTTGCCTCCAAGCAGGAGGAAGAGATAAAACAACAGTCTTGACCTGCGGCCAGCAGATCGTGTCCAACTGCCGTGTCGGGACATTGGGGAAGAGGTGGGCGAGACGGGCTCGGAACGTCGGAGCGAGCGAGGGAGGAAAGAGGGAAGACATGAGGCTCTCGGCGGCGGCACGCTGGATCTTCTTGCCCTCACGCTGGGCCTCCAGTGCACACTGTAACGCACGGTGGCCAGCCTTCGCAGAATGCGGATCGTTGCTGAAACCTGTCGACGCAGCATGCAAAGTGTCGCAGATCGGGGGCTCTGTCCAGAATTCTGGGCAGCGGCGGCCTCTACTTATATCTTCGAGGGAAAGCTCTGACCCCGCCTCCGAGAGCCGAGCAACGCAAGACCGCCATACCGAGAACGTGCTGATTGACGCTCGAATGAGCGTCGCCAGGTTGAGCACAATAACACTACGGAGGCGAGGGCCGCCCCAGCTTTTGAGTGAGAAGAACGCCTGACGAGACAGCGAGCAGTGCGGCATCTTTAAACTCGAAGCGAAAATAGCATGCTCTTTTGGAAGCACTGTCTTGGGGATCCGACAGAACTGAGCGATGTGCCCCAAACAGGAGAGAGCACGCGAGTCGTATAAAGCGGTGGCGATGGCTGCGGGTGCTCCAGACTGGGCGATGCTGAACGATCGTTTCGCCCATTTGGCCAATGGCGCATCCCGGGAGGACGGGGGCGCAGCAGGCCCTAGAAAGACACCTAAGTAGAGCAGCTTGGGAACGATGCATATATCTGACCACTCGGGCAGGTGCTGATTGATCCAACTCTTATAAGTCTTGGCGACAGCCTCAGAGAAGGGCCCGCTTAATGACACTAGTTTACATTTACTCAGTTTGAGGGTTAGGTTGGCCACCCGTTTCGAAGCCCGAACAACCGTATATAATTTTCTGAGGGCGGTCAGATCTCGAATCACGCTGCCTTTATCGTCCGCGCAGGCCCTCACAAGGCCCAGCTGCTTCTTCTCGAGGAGGGTTTCGAAGTGTTCGACGAATGGATGAGACGCCACCGCATATAAGGTCCCGCTCGCAGGACACCCTTGGACAATCCCCGACTCGACGAGGTAAAGGAAAATCATGCACTGCCCGAGCTGGCCGTAGCACGCGACCTGCGTGTAAATAAACTCCAGACACTCGAAGAGGGGCTGGGGGAGGTTGAGCGATTTCAGGATGAGGAGGATCCAGTGCTGGGAGATGGAGGGGAAGGCCTGGCCGTAGTCGAAAGAGAGAAGAGCAGGGAGCCTGGAAGTGCAATATGGCATCATCGATGTGATCCGTGCCTCGGTATCGAGCTCTATAATGTTGTCCCCGAAATTTCGCTTGGGCACGAAGCCCCTCTGGGCCCGATGTATGAATCCTGGAAGAGCCCTCGTCAGAGGTTGTATGACTACCGATGTTAAGATCTTGCAGTCAGTGCTCTTTAGTCCCAAGGGGCGGGTTCCACTGGCATCTCGGATCACTTTGTCGTTATCCTCGGGCTCGGAGCCCTTGACCAGGAAAGCGCCAAGCATCTGGTTGAAACCGAAGAGGGGGGGGGGTTGCCAGCCAGGTTCCAGTCCAACGTACTGCTCAACACCTTCGGGCCCATGGGGTGGAATTTCCAGGCCCAGTAAGGGAGGCCATCTGGTCCAGGGGCGCTCGGCGAAACTCTGTCCAGGAAACGAACTATACTTGCTTCTGATGGTGGCGGAAGCCCTGAAAGGTCGATGTTTGGCTTGAATCTCTGGGCGCACTGGAAGGCGGCAGGCTTGTCGATCTTCGCCTCCGCACAAACTGGACCCCAATGCTGAGCCAGACCTGACAAAATCTCGTTCGGCTTCGAGGTGACCGCGTCCTGGGCCGTCCTGAGGCCCTGCAACGGGAGCTTTCTGTCGAAAGGAGACCAAAGACGAGCCCGAACCTGAAGGCTTTTGATGCGCTTGGCCAGTTTGGCCCGCTCGAAGGACGGAGGATCACCTTGAAGTCGCTGTCTGGCTTCTGCTTGGGCCGAGTGGAACATTGCCAGGTTGGCCTCGTTCGCCTCAGCGTGAAACCTGATCGGGTCTGTGAGGCTCACGCTCTGCTGCATAACATCTAGGCTGATAAACTTGCGGCCGAAGGGGTGCGACAAAATAATGCGCCTGGCCAGCGCCATGTCTTGGTTCCCAACTGCTCTGGCGATAGTGCGGCACGCTACATATCGAGAGAGAGGATCGTGGGGCTTACCTGAGAGAAGTCGATTACGAACACGGCGAGCTGCTTCGAACATGAGATCTTTGTGAAAGAGGAGTCGGAGAGGTGGAGAGAGAACGCTATCGTCTATCTGTGCCAGCACGGACTCAATAAATTGCTGGTACTCGCGCCGCTTGAATATAGCTTGATGGATTCGTCGATCCTTAGGCGGCGTCTGCGAGCGAGGTGCGAGGATCGCGCTGATCGCAGCGTGGTCGGACAGCTTAGTCTTAGCAAGCACCTCGGGGCACCCGTGGACTCGAGCACCTGTGCACATCTGAGTGATGCACCAACCTGGCGCAGACACGAATAACCTATCCAGTTTCCCGAGAGTCCCCCGTGCGGCGCAGAAATGAGTCGGGTCTCCAGGATCGATTTCGACGAGCTTCTTGAGGGTGGCCTTCCAGGGGCCTCCAGAGCGGATGGGCTGGGATGAGTGCTTATCGGGGTCCAGGGGGGGGGGGGATCTCCTCTGGGTCCTGAGAGAGGGCAATACCAAGCTTGGAGAGGGAGAGGTCATCTAGCGCCTTCGGGGGCTCGTCCGAGAAATTGAAGTCGCCACCTACGAGGATGAAGCCTTTCAGGGGGTCCTCCGAGGCCTTGTTGTAGTCCTTGTTGATAGTCTCTAAGATGAGGTTTCTCTGAGCCGACGTCAATCCGTGATTGTGAATGTTGAAATGTGAAATCCAAACACCATTTGGGAACAAAGCTCGAACATTCACCGCACGGCCCCTGACAAGCTCAATCGGAGTGACCACTGGGCGCCTCGCAGCACCGTGAGTCTTGTTGAAATCAGGCAAGATGGTAATCACCCCGCCAGCTGGATGAGCAGAGACAGGAGAGAGAGAGAAGAACGCCTGGAACGGGCGATGCATGTGGAACAGCATGTCCTGGATTTCAGCCTCTGACCCGTGAGACTCCCGAATCCCCAAGATGGTACCAGGTCCCAGGAGAGACTTGACGTAGCGGATTTTGCGGTCCTTGATCTTCTGCTTATGGTGGAACAGAGCTTGGGCATTCCAGGAACAGAACGAGAGGGGGGAGGCCGAGGAAGAGGAGCTGCTCCATGCCGAAAAGAGCGGGTTAAACCCGCCACGAGACTGGCTCAGGTGGTCGCACAATCTGCGCCACCTTGGCCTCGATGTCAGTACGACTGAAGTTGAAGTGCAGCAAGTTGGCGTCGGCGTACTCGATCGTCGGGACCTCGTTGCCCTGAGCTGGAACGCCTCGGAGCAGGGGCTTCCATTGCAGGCTGACCTCGCCCTTCGCCTTGTTGATGTGGAAGTGATGCTGCGGATATAGTTCGGAAAGGACCCGTTTGAGCTGTTTTGCGACGATCTCGCGCTTGACTTGGGCCTGCGACTTGTCCACTGATACGAAGACCTCCGATGGGGTGTTCTGTGAATCCATCGCACTGAATCGTTGCCACTCTTGCGCGCTAATCTTGAAACTGCCGATAATATGTCCCGCTCGGCGGGCAGCATGCGCTGGAGAACCCTTGATGCGGAGCACGAATCTCTTCCCCGCTGGGTCTCCTTCAAATTGCACTTCACTGCGAGGAATATTGTTCTTCTCAATGATAGGTTTGACCACGGAGTCTGCGACGGACTCCTTGGTCGAGTAACTTTTGCACCTGATGACGAGAATTGCGGGGTCTGGCTGGCGATCGCAATCGTTCGCTCATGGGTCCGCCACCGCCTGTGGCACCTCCTTCTGCATGATCCCCAGAATTTCTTCCAGGCGGGTAATCTTTGCCGACATACGTGCCATCTCGTCTTTCTGTTCACGTTGTGTGCGTTCGAGTCCTGACATATGCGTGCTTCCACTTGCCTGCTGAGGCCACCGACCGAGTCGTTGACCAGCTTGCCAAGGGAACCGACGTTGGTGGAAATCGCGGATATGGCCTGCAGAAGCTCCTTCTTTGTGTCGTCCACGTACTGCTTGAGGTCATCTGTCTCCATGGCATCTTCGAAGGATTGTGAGCGGCTCCTGTCGTCGTCACGTTGGCCCCCACGGCCGCGCTGAGGAGTGCCAGAACCACCAGTACCAGGGCGAACACGACCACCATGTCCCTGAGTTTGAGCAGCAGCTGCGGCACCTGCGACCACTTCCTGGGACGGAAACGTCGGCGCTGCCTCGAGCAGAACAAGAAGTCCACCATTGTTTGCACCAACCATCGTTCGCTCTGGCTACGCTGGTAGCCGAAGGCGCCCAAAACGACGGAGGGGCGGTGGGTGGAGAACGCCGTGGCCTGCGGCGGCCTGAGAGATGGCCCCGGATGGGCCAAAGCTAATCGCTGATTCTCGGGCGTTTATAGCCCTTCACAACGTTTAGCCTTGAGCCAAAATGGCTACGGACCTCCTCTTCCTCTTCCTCCTCCTCCTCCTCCTCCTCCTGCTCCTGCTCCTCCTCCCCCTCCTCCTCCTCCTCCTCCTCCTCCTCCTCCTCCTCCTTCTCCACCCCGTTTGGGGGGTCCCCGAGCCACTGCGGCGAGGGGCCGCCCCGGCGCACGGCCGGGGCTCGCGCGGGAGCCCCCTGGGCGCCCGACGCCCGGGCGCGGCGGCCGCCGCCTCGGCTCCCGCGGTGCCTGCCGCTCTGCCCGGCGCCTCTGGGCAGCACGGCCTCCGCAGCGCGGGGGGCATCGGCCGTCGACGGTGCAACAGGCAGGTCGTCGTCGTCGTCGTCGTCGTCGTCGTCGTCGTCGTCGATCGTCGGTCGTCGATCAGCGAGGCAAGGTTCTATCCATGACCGCCGCCTCGGGATCGAGATGCTCGGGCACCACGGCAGGCGGTGGATGTATTCCAATCGTGATGCGTTCTGCATGGACCCCCCCGGATGGCCCCTCCCTCCCCTCCACACCTTGTGACGGCACTCCCCAGCCACAGGGCGCCTGTTGGAAGAGCTGCAGGACAGCCGAAAACGTCTCCCACACCAGCCCAGAGGGCCCTCAAGCTGACCCAAAAGGCTCCCAAGGTGCCCTAAGGTATCTCCAAAGTGGCCCAAGAGCGCTCGAAGGCGGCCCAAGACGGCTTTTAAACGGCCGCAGAGGCTTTCAGAACGGCCCAAAAGGTCACCCCTCCCCCCAAAGGACCCCCAAAGGGTACGAATCGTCGCATTCCCAACGGGGAACGTACGATTTTGGCATATTCGCACCTTCGGCCGCCACCCCTAGAAACGACCCACTAAGCCCCAACAATGGCCACAAGACGGCCCAACAGGGCCCCAAAACGGCCCAAGAAAGCCTAACCAAGACGACCAAAGGCAGGCCCCAGAGGGTTCCAGAAGGGCCCCAACGGAGCCTCAGGACGGCCACAAAAGCTCTCAAGACAGCCCAAGGGGGCCCCGTGAGGGCCCCCAAACGGCCCAAACCACCCAAGGCGGCCCAGGAGGGCCCCAGGACGGTCCCAAACGAGCCCCGAAGGGACCGCCAAGAAGGCCCAAAATGCTTTCAGAGACCCCCAACATGTTGCCGAACAACTCCCAGGCAGCTTCCCAATGGGCCGAACCCGAAGTGCACGGGAGGCTTCGCGTCTACGTCCTCGAGCCATGCAAGGCTTCCAACAAGCCCCGCAGAAACGCGCCGCGAGGCCCCGACGAGCGCCCGAGACGCCGCGAACTCACGATCCGAATCATGGGTGTGCCGCCACGGTGGCGCGGTGGCCTCGGCGGCATGACCGCGACCCCCCTTTGCGGTCATGTCCGTGCCCCCGTTTCATTGGGCGGCCGCCGCTTTCGCCCCCAGAGACAACTGATTTCTACTCGCTTCGGCCAGCTGCCGGCCAGTCGGCGCCGCGAGCGCCAAAGCCCCCCTAACGCCCCCTCAAGTCTGAGACCCTCCGTAACAGCGTCCAGACAACACCCAGGCTACCTCCAAAACGAGCGTGCATCAGTCGGCTGCTGCTCGTCCCCTGCTTTGCATATTCTGCTCCACCTCCTACGTCGCCATTGTCTTCCATGCTCGCCCCATCGTCTTCAACCAGCTGTGGGCCAGTCGGCGCCGTGAACATTGAGGCCCCCGAACGCTCACTCGGGCACGAGATCCTCTCTGAAAGCGCCCAGACAACGCCCGAGCCACCTCGAAAACGAGCGGACTTTAGTCATCGTCGTCGTCTTCCACCGGCCACGAAACTACCAAGAGGGCCGCGATACGCACAAATGCACGATTTTTCCAAGCCAGTTGATGGATTCGAAGCCCCCAAATCGCCCCTCAGAGGCCTTTAGACGGCGCAAAGACACCAAAGGCACGTCAGAAACTTTGAAGCTTTGATCGCGACGCATAGCGTTTCATTGCGTGTCCCCCTTCTCGCAGCGGGGCTTTCCAATGGGTTTTTGTATGATTTTGGGACTGCTCTGTTCCCTTCCAGGCGTCCGAGACCGTCCAGGAGGCCTGTAAATTGCCCCACGATGGCCCAAGTGCGCTTCCAGGCAGTCCAAGAGAGCCTCAAAACGGCCCAGTAGGGTCTCAAGATGGCCAGAAGAGAGCCCCATGACGGCCCAAGATGGCCGCAAGACGCCCTCTGAAACACTCCAAATCGTGACCCGGTCGTTCAGGGAGACCGCGGTTGGAAGCAGGATGGCCAGAGGAAGCCCCCGGATGCTCCCAGAAGGCGCCCAGGAGGCCTCCAGAAGGCTCCACGAAGCCATCAAAAACTTTCGTGAGGGCCCCAAGCGGCTCTCCAAGGAGGAGCCTCCGCAAAAAGAGCTGAGGAGCAGGATAGGGAATATTTAGCATGGTAGCGCGAGAAGGGGGAAGAGGCAGAGGAAACATGAGGGAAAGATCACATATCGCATTTTTAGAACGGCGCCGTCAGAAAACAGGCAGCAACACGCTATCGCTAAATAATATGCGTTTACCTTCCTATCCTTCAGCCTGCATGCTAAACTTCAAGGACCAAGGTCCATCGCGCGAGGCGCCAATGTCCTCTCGAGTATATACGTATATATATATATATATGTATATATGGCGGGCACAACACCCTCTCGAGAACCAAAAAAGGGCAATTCGCTCATTAATCGACTTGACGAGGTGGGGTTCTATCAACCTCCGAGCTCACGACTGAAGGATCGGTGACAGAGGTTCTGGATTTGTTTGGCTCTTTTCGGGCTTCGGGGGTCCCCAAGAGACACGAGAACGAACGCGCAACAAACATCACACTAGCAATCAAAGTTCGCGTGGCTCGCGCTGAGGTGGATGACGAACTCTTCACTTCTCTGGGAGTCTCGTCCTCCGCTGTCGCGTGTGCCGCCGCGAGGGGGCTGGGCGCAACCTGGTCAGCGAAGCCTCATCCTCCCGTGGTCAGCGTTGAAAGAACGAGCCCAATACGTCCTGAGCAGCACCCATCAACGCCGCCCCCTTGTCTTCCGCGGCGAGGACGTTCATCACGCTAGAACGTATCACCTTCTTCTGATCTGGGCTGGCAGCGAAATAGACGCAAGCCCCCACGAAGGCCGCCCCGGCTGCCATTCCAGGGTGCTCCTTGATGACCTGCGCCAGCTTGCCGAAATCGAAATCGGGGTTGGGTGCCATGGCCGCCGTGCCGGAGCCTGCGGCATCCATGCCTTCATCGTCCGCCTTGAACATAAACGGCAGGTCCAGAATGGAGCCGCTGTGGCAGCAGTCCATGACGCAGGTGAGGGAGACGCCCCGCTGCAAGGGCGCGACGAGGTGCTGGAACGCAATGTCGTCTCTCAGCAGCCCGGCGGTCTGGAAGTCGACCGGGCACAGGCACTCGTCTTTGCCGTCGTCCTCATCGCCGTCGTCGTCCTTCGTCTGGGCACCGTGGCCGCTGTAGTGGAAGAACAGCGAGTCGCCGGACTCCGCGCCGTCTGCCAGCCACCGAAAGCCCTCGATCATGTTGGCGAGGGTGGGCTCCTCGTGCTCGCCATCGTCGAGCATCACGCGCATGTCGCCGTCCTCGTAGCCCTGCGTCCTCAGATACCGCTGCATGGTGTCGACGTCATGGTGGCATCCGCGGAGCTCGCAACTGGAGCCCACGTAGTTGATGCCCACGAGCAGGGCCCGGAAGCGCCCGCTGGGTTCCGGATTGACCACGCTGAAGGGGCTGTTCAGGTCCATACTGCGGCTGCTGCTCAGCATCGGAATCTGCGTGTAGCTTCCTCGCAAGATGTCTCGCATCTGCCCCAGCAGCGACACCCACGTGTAGTCGCCCCCCTCGCTCAAGGCCTTGATCATGGAGCTGGTGCACGCGCCCCCTGCTCCACCGGGGCCCGCGTCCGCGGGAAGCCCAAATGAGGAGGTGTTGTAAACGTCCGCGGAAGTTTGGCAGTCCTGGCATCCGCTGAACATGATGACCGTGGCCGGTATGACGTCCGCGGCCCGACTGGCGTACTCGTCACGGTCGAGGCCATCTGCGCCCACAGCCCTAACGGTTCCGAGGCCACCGCAGCGTCGCGCAAGCTTGTCGTACATGCGGTTCTGCCTCGCCGCCTGGGCCGCGTGGCCCTGCGCATCCGCGCACGCCGCGCCCGCTGCGGCGAGGCAGAGGGCCCGCGTCTTGCGCCAGAGGGCGTCGGATACCTCTTCTGGCTGTGGCTCGCACGCGGCAGCGAGCTCCTCCTCACGCTCCTCCAGGCCCTCGAGCCCAGCCTCACGACAGAGCGTGACGGCAGCTGCGCTGACGGCCATGTCATGCAGCTGCTGGCAGGCATGCTCGTCCAAGACGCCCTGGCCCTCCAGCTCGGACTTCATCTGCTCCATGGCTGCGAAGGCCTCGTCGGCTGCGTCGCCATTGCCCTCCACCTGGGCCGCGGTCCAAACCCGCGCCTCCTCTGTCAAACGCTTCAGCGTGCCAGCGAACTGCTGCGGATAGCTCTCCATGGTGGCCTTATCGGCTCCGAGCCTGCCAAACCACCCCCCCTCCCCGGGTCCAGAAGTGCTTGCGCCAAGGTGGCGACGGAACAGCATGAGGCGAGGCACGCCACGGCCGTCCCCGGCAGGCCTGTCTCGACGAAACGTCCACACCGCCTCTGTCGTCGCGGCTTCCAGGAAGCGCCTTCGTCGCAAGTTGCCGTCGTCGCGCCAACATCGTCATCGTCATCGCCAGCGAGGGTGTCCATCTTTCTGCGGCGTGTTCGCCTGCCTGCGCACGTGCACTGTGTGCATGACATATCTGAACACATGCCCTCTTACTTCAATTCCTACGTGTATGCCACGCTGTCTTAGAATCTAAGCAAATTTGCACTTCTCAGATGGGGCGATTTTTCTTCCGCCGGCGGAGGCGTCCCTGTTTTACTTCCGCCGGTCTTCCGCCAGGGAAGAGATGCTGAACTCTCGATCCCTCAAAGGCGAGGCCCATTCGGTGACCCGGTCACGTGGGCATGTCCTTTGAAGAAGAAAGGAGAGTCAGACATCCCTGCGATTTCCTCCACAAGCGGCGCGTAAGAGATGCTGTGTGACACAGGCGGGGAAAGAGAGCGACACCACGGGCAGCTTAACCGCTGTGGGGCAAGGGGTCACATGGCAGTGCGACCAACGAAGTGACACCAAGAATCCGAGGAGGGAGGATGAAAACGACGACGACGAGGACATGGAGGAGAACGGATATAGTGCAAACGCGTTGTGTGGACATCCTCGAAGGCTCTACTGGCAATTACACATCCGACGTCGCGATTTTTTGGCAACGCGGCTTCCCAAAGGTCTGGACCTCTTCACCGAGACCAACCTCTCATCCCAAGTCGTTTTATGACGGCCCCTGGGGCCCAGCGAGGACCCCGAGGGCCGAAAATCGCCCAAACACTGTCGCCGTGATCTTTCCGCGACGCGGGGATGTGAGGGCCACTTCATGGCGAGTGAGGGCGACGACGACGATTCCGACGCCGACGACGATGACAACGACGACGGCGACGACGACGATGACGACGACGACGCCAACGACGATGACGCCGACGGTGACGACGACGATGACGGCGACGACGACGACGACGACCGAAGGACGACGGACAACGGAGGACGGACAACGGAGGACGGACGACGGCAACAACAGCGACAACGACGATAGCGACGACGACGAGGACGACGACGACGACGACGGCTGACGACGCACGACGGACGATGGACAACGACGACTTGGACGACGATGTGGACGACGGACGACGAGGACGGAGGACGAAGACGACGACAACGACGACGGCGACGGCGACGGACGACAACGACAACAACGACGACGTTCAAAACTACGACGACAACGACGACGACAACGACAGCGACGACGACAAAAGCCACAAAGACAACGGCAACGACAACGACGCCGACGACGCCACGACAACGACCACGACCACGACCACGACGACGGTGACAACGACAACGACGACGACGATGACTACGACCGGACGACGGACGACGAACGGACGACGACAACATCGACTGCGGCGGCGCTGGCGGCTGGCGGCCAGCGGCTGGCTTGGAGCGGCGGGCGGGTGGGCTGGTCCTCCCATGGCGAGAACGAACTGCTGCTGCCGCCGCGGCGGCAGCCTCTGCCCGCTGGCCGCGGCGGGGGGTCGTCGTCGTCACCGTCGCCGTCGTCGCCGACGTCGGCATCGCCGTCGCCGTTACCGTCCCCGTCGCCGTCGCCGTCGCCGTCGCCGCCGCCGACACTACCGCCGTCGCCGTCGCCGTCGCCGTCGCCGTCGCCGTCGCCGTCGCCGTCGCCGTCGACGTCGCCGTCGCCGTCGCCGCCGCCGTCGTCGTCGTCGTCGTCGTCGTCGTCCTTCTCGTGGTCGTGGTCGGTGGTCGTGGTCGTGGTCGTGGTCGTGGTCGTGGTCGTGGTCGTGGTCGTCGTGGTCGTCGTCGGCGTCGTGGTCGTGGTCGTGGTCGTCGGTTGTCGGTCTTCGGTCGTCCGTCGTTGGTCGTCGTTCGTCAGTCTTCCGTCGTCGTCCATCGTCGTGCGTCGTCGTCCACCGCCACCGCCATCGTCGTCGTCGTCGTCTCGTCGTCGTCGTATCGTTGTCGTCGTCTCGTCGTCGCGTCTCGTTGTCGTTGTCGTCGTCGTCTCGTCGTCGTCGTCTCGTCGTCGTCGTCGTCGTCGTCGTCGTCCTCGTTGTCGCTGTCGCCGTCGTCGTCGTCGTCGTCGTTCGTTCGTTCGTTCGTTCGTTCGTCGTCGGTCGTCGGTCGTTAGTCGTCGTTCGTCGTCGCCGTCGCGCACGCGCGCCAGAGGAGGGGGGGGCGATTCTGGAAGGGAGGGCACCTTTTTGAGAAGAAGGACGAGGGAAGATGAGGAAGGGTCTGGGTGGCGGACGAGGAGGATTTCCAGGATTTCCGCCATCACGTGGTTATCTTAACAGCTGGCAGCGCCCTCTGACCTTGAAGACGCGCAGGACGATAAGGAACACGAAACGCTCAAACTGGAGGAACAACCTCACGAACACCGCATGCCACCGATGTGAAAAACCTCGGCCCACCGCTTGAATGTACAGCGCGCCGCCACGTGGGGGACGAGCAGAAGGAGGAGGAGCAAGACGTTGGAGGCGCTTGGGGTGTGTGAATTGGATGGGCCCCGAGAAAGTCGGTCAAGAAGGAGGGAAAGGTCAAATCCGATCACAATCGGTCCCTGGACCCTCCCCCAGCGTCCATCTGGGCCTGAAAACGGCCCCCGGAGGCAGAAAAAAAGCAAAAAGCCTGTTTGAATCCACAACCTCGAACTTCGCCCCCCCTTCCTGCTCGCTGGAACCAGGGCTGGGCCACCTCAGACTCACAGCCAGCTCCAAAAGCACGCCACCACTTTGGGGATGAGGAGGGAGGCAACGGCGCCTAACTTCGCGCTTCGGGCTGCTCGAAGTGCGCATGATGTCGCGCTCTTACGCCGCCCCCCAGGGAAGAAGAGGAGGATGAGAGGGAATCGGAACCGAACTGCGAAGCGCGAGTAACTTCGCGCCCTCGAGGGCGCCCCTGGGGAGGAGCAGGGAGGAGACATGGCTCGAGCTAAATATGGTTTCTCTTTTTCGTTTTGTTATCGTTTTCCTTCGGTCTGTCTTCCGTCTGAATTTGCCGCGAAACGAATTCAGAACGAAAACGGTCCACGAAATCGCCAAACACGCCGTCTAGGAGGAGCCCTGGGAGGAGCTCAATCTAGGTCGAGCCCTGGGAGGAGGAGGAGCTCGTGCGCGTGCGCGTGCGCGTGCGCGTGCGCGTGCGCGTGCGCGCACCTCCTCCTCCTCGTCCTCGTCCTCGTCCTCCTCCTCCTCCTCCTCCTCCTCCTCCTCCTCCTCCTCCTCCTCCTCCTCCTCCTCTGTGCGCGCCGTCGGGAGGCCCCCCCCTCTGCTGCGGGGGGGCGCGGCGCGAGTGGCGCATCGTCCGCGGTGCGAGCCGCACCGCCGCCGACGCACGGCGGCCGCTGCAGCCGCCGCCATCGGGCGCTTCTTCTCGTGTCGACGCGCCGGGGCCCGCTGGGGGCAGCGGAGCGGGGACGGAGCTCCAGAGAGCCTCCAGCCGTGTCTGCCGCACATGCTGCTGCGGAAGGCTCGGAGGAAGAACCCATCAAAGAGGGCAAAACATTCACCCCCCATTATCACCATCCCGACAAGCGAGGCCGTTTAGTAAACGCCTTCAGAGAAGGAATCGAGCAGGGCAGGGCTGTTTAGTAAACGCCCAGGGCCGTTTAGCAAACGCCAGTTATCGGGTCCGGGTGGTTCTTCCTCTCTTGACACCAGGGGGGGGGCTGTGAAAGCACGAGGCGAGTGGGCTCTCGGAGCGCACCGCCGGCAGCCAGCCAGCTGGGGGAAGCAGGGAGGGAGGCACTGCTTCTGGTCGCTGCTTCGGCGCCGCTCCCCGGCGAGTCCCGAGGGCGTGAGGAGGGCAGCGTGGCTCCCTTCTCCTTGGGGGTGTGGTCCTCTGCATGTCTCGCTCCCGCAGCCTGGACTCTGCTGGCTCTGGCAAGGGCCGCGACTGTGGGGGTGGGTGGGTGGGGTGGGGTGGGTGGGTGGGGTGGGGGGTGGGGGGGTGGGGGGGGGGGCAAAACGCGGCGGAAGCGCAAACACTGGGAGGCTGGCGCAGACCTCTCGGCCCTGCCTCGCGCTCTCCGTCGAGCGCCCGAGCCTTTCCGCGCTCCGCGAGGGAGCCCGCCCGTGCCCCTCGGGGCATGGCGCGGAGGCCGCGTGGCCTCACAGACGTGGCATGCGTGCGCGGGCTCCCCTGCTAACCACCACTCGTAGGATCGGGGCGGGCGAAAGGGAGGGATAGCAAAGGGGGGGTTTGAGCGCCTCCCGGCGCCGGGAGGCAGCCATGTATCGAGGAATGGGCCCCTCGGTGGGGCCGAAACCAGCTGCGCACAGCAGATTTCGCACCCCCCCCCTTTCCCAATCCCCCCCTTCCGTCCGGCCCGATAGGAGTCGCAGATGCCGAGCGTCTTTGTGTGAGCTGCGCACCGAGCCGCGTCGGCGGCACATCGGCGATGCTGCGCGACCCACCGGCCACCTAGCTCGGCGCTGCTGCGCGACCCGCCGACCCCAGCTGCTCGGACCCCGTGTGGGAGGCCTCGACATCCGGAGGGAGTCCTTGCTGCCGACCTGATCTCTGTGGGCTCCTCCGCTCCGCTCCGGACCCGCTGTCCGGGGAAGGCCACACGCGGAGGAGGCCACGCTCCCCGCCACTTCTCGGCCCCCCCTTCTCGGCTGCACCATCGGCGATGCGGCGATGCGCCATCGGCGATGCGCGATGCGATGCGGCGCCATCGGCGATGCACCATCGGCGATGCGCCATCGGCGATGCGCCATCGGCGATGCACCATCGGCGATGCGGCGATGCGCCATCGGCGATGCGGCGATACGGCCCCGCTCCTCGGCTGCACCATCGGCGATGCGGCGCGACCCTCCGGCCCCATCTGGGAGGCCCAGGTCTGAAGGCTCGGGGGCCCCCCGGATCGAGGAGAATCGGAGGACGGAGCATCTCGAGATCCGGGATCGAGGGTCGAAGACCGAGCATCGAGGGTCGAGGAACGGGCCCGATAGGAGGCCCTGGAGGCCCCGTCCCCCGCCGCCCCCGAGGAGGAGGGGGGAGGAGGGGGAGGAGGAGGAGGAGGAGGAGGAGGAGGAGGAGGAGGAGGAGGAGGAGGAGGGGGAGGAGGAGGAGGAGGAGGAGGAGGAGGAAGGCCATCGGGGGCCCGAACTCCGGCTGCCCCCCGCGGGGGCGGGCGGCCGCGCGGGCCGGCCTCAGGCGTGCGCTTCCCAGCAGGCGCCGCGATGTCTTGATGCACCATATTTCTTTTCTTTCTCGCCTGCATCAAGACAATGATCGAGACCAGGAGCAACCGACGACTCGTGAGGAGATCGTCGAGACTTTCTGAGAAGGCGGTTCACCGTGTCGGATACGCGGTCGGAACAGGAAGGCGAGTAAGTATGCGAGACTGGAAACAGATTGCCATCCAACTCCAATGCGAGCAGCAGGCAGTTGTTCAGAAAGATTCGTGCGACCCTCAGCTGCGGGCCGAGGCACCAGCATACACGCCAGGTGCATCCTTTTCTCGAATTTTGGACATCGATAATGTGGCCCACACAAGTAGCGAGCCTCACGAATTCAGGCAAGACTTTTCCTGGCCGTGGCAACTTCCAGATATCATCCAGGTGCCGACCTCCCGAGACACTAGCGACAGTGCAGACGTGATCTGCTACAGCTCAGAGCAGCAGGAGGCCGATCTTTGGCAGCAGTCGCATCAAGAATGGCAGCAGTCGCATCAAGAATGGCAGCAGCCGCATCAAGAATTGCAGCAGCCGCATCAAGAACAGCAGTCCTTTACTTTCTGGGCCCTTCGCTGGCTGCCAGACGTGGGTGAAGATACAACCCAGAACAAGAGCGCGCGCGAGAAGCGAAGGCAGAACCAGAGTGTCCGCGAAGCGAGAAGCCCAATCCCTCCGTTGCTCTGAGCGGTGCGCCACCCTGCGAGAAGCAAGAGGGCGAGCTGAAGCCCAACACTGTGCGAGCAGGGACGGCGCCGACAGCGGGCGGCGTGGCAACTGCAGAAACTGACACGTGTGAGAAGGCAGGCAGTGGCGGCCCTTGCGAGAAGGCAGGCAGTGGCAGCCCAAGCTACAGGACAGGTACTGGCACTTCTGGCAACAGCTGCGAGGACGGCGGCGAAGTCACAAGCCAGAATCAGAGCGCGCACGAAGCGGGAGAACCAGAGCGTGCGCAAAGCGAGAAACAAACAAGTCTTCACCTCGCCGCCTACGGCCCGCTCCCAGAGGCGCTACCCTGCAAAGAGAAGTCGGAGGCGAAGCAAGAGTCCGACACGACCAGCTACAGTGAGGCGGCCAGGGCACGCGAGCCTATGAACGCGAAGATACGAGCCCGTCATCCTCGTTGGCTCTAACCATAGTGCGCGTGATAAGTCGGAGGCGAAGCTTGAGTCCGACACGATCAGCTACAGCGCTGCAGTCAGGGACCGTGGACAGAAAGAGGCTAAGACAGGCCCTGTGCGCTCCAGCTCCATCCCTGTGGTCAGCGTCTGCGAGAAGCGGGAGGCGAAGGAAGAGCCCGACGAGAACAGCTACAGCGTCGCGATCGGGGCGGCCGCGGGCAGCGGTGCGAGGAGCCGGCAGCGGGCAGTGGTGCGAGAAGAGACGGCAGTGGTGCGAGAAGAGACGGGCGGCAGTGGTGCGAGAAGAGACGGCAGTGGTGCGATCAGGGCGGCCGCGGGCAGTGGTGCGATCAGGACGGCAGTGGTGCGATCAGGACGGCAGTGGCGCGATCAGGACGGCTGTGGTGCGACCCTCGACGACCCCACGCCCGACTCCGACGGCCCAGCCGACGACGACTCCGTCCTGGAGGACCCCGACAGCGACGCTGACGGCGACACCACGCCCCAGGACACCCTGTCCGACGGCGGCGCGTGCAGTGGCAGCGGGCTTTGGCAGCCTGCAGTGCGAGAAGGGGCAGCGGCCAACGACGACTCCCCCGCCAGCACCAACATATGGGAGAGCGGACAGATCCCATCGAACATCCGCAAGCCGTGGGACATCTTCGAGGAGGATCTCGAGGACACGCTCAACGACGTCATCGACAGAACCGAGGAGGAGGCCTTGCGAGCACGCCTCGCTACCGTCCAAGCCGAGGGAGCCCGCTCGGCCTTCTCGTTGCTCCCGCACGATGAGCAGCGCGCCTACGAGGAGGTCTCGTTCGCCGAGCTCGCGGCCTACTCGGCCTTCATGCGCTACGCCCGCGGCCGTGGCGCCAGCGAGTGGATAGCCACGCAGGCTTGGAGCTCCCTGGGCAGCGAGGCGCAGGCAGAGTGGACCACCGAGTGCCCACGAGATACACTCGCCTCCGACCGGCTCTTCGCGCCGTACCTCAGGGACGCAGAGGACGCAGGAGGACGCAGAAGGAAGACTAGCAGCCCCAGGACGACTCCCACGAGGAGGACTCCGACGGCCGTCACCACACCAACCCATACGACCAAGAAGGTGCGCTTCATCCTCGAGGCCGTGCCCGACCCCCCTCGAGGCCGTGACCGAACCAGCAGCACACCAACGGGTACCAGCAGAGCACCGGGCACCAGCAGTGCATCGGGCACCAGCAGGGCTTCACGGAGGTAACCAACCTGAACAGCGGCTTCCTCAACGCCATCGCCCCCTCGGGTGGTGAGCGTGCCGCCCTCCTAAGGCGGAGGAGGCTGGCGGCCACCGAGGGGGGGACAAGTTCGTCGCGTTCGGCTACCGCAGGGAGTACTTCATCTGAAGAGGCGGGGGGCGGTGGCCCCTGCCTCTGCGGCTACGCCTGCTCCGAGGCCGCGCGCCGCGCCTTTTGGGGCCCCTAGGGGCCCCACCTTGAAACCCGGCCCCGTCTCTTCCCCTCTGTTTCGTGCAGAAACGGCTGGTCCCTGGTCCTCTTTCTCTTCCTCGGGGTCGGGTTCCCGGGGCCGTCGTCTGAGTGCCCGCACGGCCCTCGTGGGCTGCTGCGGCGCGCTCGGCGCTCCGGGCGTACGTGAGACGCTGCTCAGAGCGAGAAACGCAGAAACGCAGGAGGAGGAGGAGGAGGAGGAGGAGGAGGAGGAGGAGGAGGAGGAGGAGGAGGAGGAGGAGGAGGAGGAGGAGGAGGAGGAGGAGGAGAGTAGGAGTAGGAGTCAAGCTAGCCAGCTCGAGCGAGTCAAGCATGGCATGCCCAGTCCCACCCGCCCTCCCACAACATAAGAAGCAAAGCTGGCACAACTGGGGGCCGAAGTCACACCGGCCAGCCGGTTTGGTACAGCTGATGCGGCCGCGATGGCGGTTGCCGACGGGAACTGGCGAGCGCGTGTTGAATGCCGCGCACGCATTGCCAGACGAGTCGAGAATGGCCCGGTACACCGCAGGAAGCCAGAGGTGGCCGTGTCGAGAACGGCCCGGTAAGCCGGGTCCCATTCCTGCCATGCATTTTGCGACGTGGACGACAGGACGTCCATGCGACGGTGCCAATGACGGCGACGACTCTAGAAGGATTTGAGCATGCGCTCGCGGCGACGCGCGCGCATGTCGCCCGCGTGGTATTTTTTGCACAGGATTCGCGGCCTGGGTGCATGACAGAGCATCGCGAGTGCACCGCGCGATGACGTGAAATCGCTGGATTTGACCGAATTCTTAAGATTCCTATGGTTTTCCTATGATTTCAACAAGAGAGCCCGGGCAGGAAATTTGTAGATTTTTAATGAAAAAGCATTGGGTTTTCGATGTTTGTATGTTGAAATGCTTGCAAACACACGGTGTTCGGTAGGATTATGTCATGAACGCGCGAGTGTGCTCTTTGTGGTATTTTTTGCAATGGATTATCGCCGTGGACGACAGGACGTCCATGTCGAGAGGAAAAAATAAGAACAATGTTGATTTTGTATTGTTTTTTACGGGTTAGGATGGGACCACCCGGATGGGGCCCCTATCTGCCGGCCTGAGGGGGGAGTAGGAGTATATTCTAATAAGGAATAAGGATAGGAGTAGGAGGATCAGTAGGAGTAGGAGTAGGAGTAGGAGTAGGAGTAGGAGTAGGAGTAAGAGGAGTAGGAGGAGGAGGAGGAGGAGGAGGAGGAGGAGGAGGAGGAGGAGAGGAGGAGGAGGAGGAGGAGGAGGAGGAGGAGGGGGAGGAGGAGGAGGAGGAGGAGGAGGAGGAGGAGGAGGAGGAGGAGGAGGAGGAGGAGGAGGAGGAGGAGGAGGATCAGGAGGAGCAGGAGGAGCAGGAGGAGGCGGAGGAGGAGGAGGGGGAGGAGGAGGAGGAGGAGGAGGAGGAGGAAGAGGAGGAGGAGGAGGAGGAGAGGAGGGGAAGACGGGGGAGGAGGGAAAAGGGGGAGGAGTAGGAGGAGGAGTAGTAGGAGTAGGAGTAGGAGTAGGAGTAGGAGAATCAGTAGGAGTAGGAGTAGGAGTAGGAGTCAAGCTAGCCAGCTCGAGCGAGTCAAGCATGGCATGCCCAGTCCCACCCGCCCTCCCACAACATAAGAAGCAAAGCTGGCACAACTGGGGGCCGAAGTCACACCGGCCAGCCGGTTTGGTACAGCTGATGCGGCCGCGATGGCGGTTGCCGACGGGAACTGGCGAGCGCGTGTTGAATGCCGCGCACGCATTGCCAGACGAGTCGAGAATGGCCCGGTACACCGCAGGAAGCCAGAGGTGGCCGGAGGAAGCCCGACGGTCTGACAGGACACCCCAAAGCATTTTTGTGAAAAAGCATTGGGTTTTTGATGTTTTTATGTTGAAATGCTTGCAAACACACGGTGTTCGGTAGGATTCTGACATGAACGCGCGAGTGTGCTCTTTGTGGTATTTTTTGCACAGGATTCGCGGCCTGGGTGCATGACAGAGCATCGCGAGTGCACCGCGCGATGACGTGAAATCGCTGGATTTGACCGAATTCTCAAGATTCCTATGGTTTTCCTATGATTTCAGCAAGAGGGCCCGGGCAGGAAATTTGTAGAATTTTTGTGAAAAAGCATTGGGTGTTTGATGTTTTTATGTTGAAATGCTTGCAAACACACGGTGTTCGGTAGGATTCTGACATGAACGCGCGCGTGTGCTCTTTGTGGTATTTTTTGCAATGGATTATCGCCGTGGACGACAGGACGTCCATGTCGAGAGGAAAAAATAAGAAAAATGTTGATTTTGTATTGTTTTTTACAGGTTAGGATGGGACCACCCGGATGCGCCCGCTATCTGCCGGCCTGAGGGGGGAGTAGGAGTATATTCTAATAAGGAATAGCGGATAGGAGTAGGAGTAGGAGGAGGAGAGGAGGAGGAGGAGTAGGAGGAGGAGGAGGAGGAGAGGAGAGGAGGAGGAGGAGGAGGAGGAGGAGGAGAGGGAGCAGGAGAGGCGGAGGAGGAGGGCGGAAGGAGAGGAGGAGGAGGAGGAGGAGGAGGAGAGGAGGAGGAGGAGGGGGAAGACGGGGGAAGGAGGGAAAAGGGGGAGGAGTAGGAGGAGGAGGAGTAGGAGCAGGAGTAGGAGTAAGCTAGCCAGCTCGAGAGAGCAGGGCCACCGTCCCCATCCCCCGTAGGTAGAGTAGGAGTAGGAGTAGGAGTAGGAGTAGGAGTCAAGCTAGCCAGCTCGAGCGAGTCAAGCATGGCATGCCCAGTCCCACCCGCCCTCCCACAACATAAGAAGCAAAGCTGGCACAACTGGGGGCCGAAGTCACACCGGCCAGCCGGTTTGGTACAGCTGATGCGGCCGCGATGGCGGTTGCCGACGGGAACTGGCGAGCGCGTGTTGAATGCCGCGCACGCATTGCCAGACGAGTCGAGAATGGCCCGGTACACCGCAGGAAGCCAGAGGTGGCCGGAGGAAGCCCGACGGTCTGACAGGACACCCCAAAGCATTTTTGTGAAAAAGCATTGGGTTTTTGATGTTTTTATGTTGAAATGCTTGCAAACACACGGTGTTCGGTAGGATTCTGACATGAACGCGCGAGTGTGCTCTTTGTTGTATTTTTTGCACAGGATTCGCGGCCTGGGTGCATGACAGAGCATCGCGAGTGCACCGCGCGATGACGTGAAATCGCTGGATTTGACCGAATTCTTAAGATTCCTATGGTTTTCCTATGATTTCAGCAAGAGAGCCCGGGCGGGAAATTTGTACAATTTTTGTGAAAAAAAAGCATTGGGTTTTTGATGTTTTTATGTTGAAATGCTTGCAAACACACGGTGTTCGGTAGGATTCTGACATGAACGCGCGCGTGTGCTCTTTGTGGTATTTTTTGCAATGGATTATCGCCGTGGACGACAGGACGTCCATGTCGAGAGGAAACAATAAAATAAGAAAAATTATGATTTTGTATTGTTTTTTTACAGGTTAGGATGGGACCACCCGGATGCGGCCCCTATCGGCGGGCCTGAGGGGGGAGTAGGAGTATACTCTAATAAGGAGTAAGGATAGAAGTAGGAGAAGGAGTAGGAGTAGGAGGAGAGGAGAGGAGGGAGGAGGAGGAGGGGAGGAGGAGGAGGAGGACAGAGGAGGAGGAGGAGGAGGAGGAGGAGAGGAGGAGGGAGAGGAGGATGGAGGACGAGGAGGAGGAGGAGGAGGAGAGGAGGGAGGAGGAGAGGACGAGGAGGAGGAGGGGAGGAGGAAGAGGAGGAGGAGGAGGAGGAGGAGGAGGAGGAGAGGAGGACGAGGAGGAGGAGGAGGGAGGAGGAGGAGGAGGAGGAGAGGAGGAGGAGGGAAGGAGGCGGAGGAGGAGGAGGCGGAGGGAGGAGGAGGAGTAGGAGGCAGAGGAGGAGGAGGAGGAAGGTGGGTAGTAGGAGGAGGAGGAGGAGGAGGACGAGGAGGAGGAGGAGGAGGAGGAGAGAAGATGAGGAGGAGAGGAGGAGGAGCAGGAGGAGAGGGAGAAGCCGGAGGAGGAGGAGGAGGAGGAGCCGGAGGAGGAGGAGGAGGAGAAGGAGGAGGATGATGATGAGGAGGAGGAGAGGGAGGCGGAGGAGGAGGAGGAAGAGGAGGAGGAGGAGGAGGAGGAGGACGAGGAGGAGGAGGAGGAGGAAGCGAAAGAGGAGCATGAACATGAGCATGAGCATGACCATAAGACGACGTCTTCACAATGAAACCACCCACTGACCATCTGCACGTAAAAGAGGGAACGGTGGAAGACGTGCACGACCACAACCATAGAGATTGGCAGAAGTTCAGCTGAGGTGAAATCGGCTCGATGCGGCCCATACATCAATGATGTGTAACGCACCACTAGTCATCGGGCACCCCCCCAAAGGGATCGCCTCCTCCACAAACAGCAGCCCCACAATAGCAATACAAATGATCGTGCCCGCGTGCGCGCACTTTAATTACACTGACAAGGGAGACAGCACGCCGACTTGAGTGTATGATGCCGAAACAAAAAAACACGTGCTTCACCATTATTGAATGCTAAAGAACAGCGCCGCAATACAAAGATGATTGGAACAATCCTTGCACCCTCAGGTCCCTCGACACGCGGAATACAGACACGACGACACCCATACCTCCAGCGATGCAGCACCATGGCAGCACGAGCACATTGACAAGGAAGCCTGTGCGCCGACGTGTGTAGCTCTGAAGCCAAACCGCCTGAACACAAACATTGCCGCGATCTTCACCATTATTGCATGCGATGGGGCCGGCACCAACCGTTAAGAACGATGACGCCCACACCCTCTGCATCCTCAGGTCCCTCGAAACGCGGCCCGCCAGCTTGAAATAGTACGCTCGGGTGCGGGCGGGTGGATTAGTGCACAACCAGGCTCCCCCCATGGGCCCCGCACCCGAGACGGACAATGAAGAATGTGCACAGGAAAGCGGAGAAGAAACCCACACCATCCTGCTCACGACAGCCGATTCGCTTGAGAATCACCCACAAATGCAATAGCACGGCACCTTGGCCGAACAAACAAACACAATTGAATGAAGCCTCACTGCAACACTTCGCCCCGCCCTTAGCCGATCCACGCCTCAAGAAAGAAGACAAAAAGGTGCGGATAGCCACAAGCACGCCGCGATGAGGCGGCGGGGCAGGGCCCATGACGCGCTCGAGCCAAAAGGATCAACGCGCCTTGGGCCCCATGTGCTTGGAGGAAGCGAAAGAGGAGGAGGAGGAGGAGGAGGAGGAGGAGTAGGCGGAGCGAGGAGGAGGAGGAGGAGGAGGAGGAGGTAGGAGGAGGAGGAGGGAGGAGGAGGAGGAGGAGGCAGGAGGAGGAGGGAGGAGGAGGAGGAGGAGGGAGGAGGAGGAGGAGGAGGAGGAGGAGGAGGAGGAGGAGGAGGAGGAGGATGAGGGGGAGGGGCGAGTGGGGGAGGGGGAGGGGAGAGGGAGTAGGGAGGCGAGAGGAGGAGAGGAGGAGGACAGCGAGGAGGAGGAGAAGGAGGAGGAGGAGGAGGAGGAGGAGGAGGAGCGAGGGAGGAGGAGGAGGAGACGGAGGAGGAGGAGGAGGGGGAAGACGCAGACGAGGCGGAGGAGAGTGAGGAAACAAAAACAAAAAAAAAAAAAAAAAAACGAGGAGGAGGGGGAGGGGACGGATGAGGAGGAGGATGATGATGAGGATGAGGTATGAGGAGGAGGATGAGGATGATGATGATGATGATGAGAGGAGGGGAGGCGGCGGAGGAGGAGGAGGAGGAGGAAGGCGGAGGAGGCAGGAGGAGGAGGAGGAGGCGGAGGAGGAGGCGGAGGAGGAGGAGGAGAGGCGGAGGAAGGAGGGAGGAGGAGGGAAGAGGCGGAGGAAGAGGATGGAGGAGGAGGAGGAGGCGGAGAGCAGGAGGACGAGGAGAAGAGGATGAGGAGGAGGAGGAGGAGAGGAGAGGAGGCAGGCGAGAGGCGGAGGAGAGGAGTAGGAGGGGGGGGGGGGGAGGATGAGGAGGAGGAGATATGGGAGGAGGAGAGAGGAGGAGGAGGAGGAGGAGGAGGAGGAGAGGAGGGAGGTAGGAGAAGGCGGAGGAGGAGGAGGAGGAGCGGAGGAGGAGGAGGAGAGGACGATGGAGGAGGAGTAGGAGGAGGAGGAGGAAGAGGAGAAGGAGAGGAGGAGGAGAGGAGGAAGGGCGGAGGCGGAG
This sequence comes from Prorocentrum cordatum, assembly GCA_963575745.1. Taxonomy (NCBI): domain Eukaryota; class Dinophyceae; order Prorocentrales; family Prorocentraceae; genus Prorocentrum; species Prorocentrum cordatum. Next base: position 720,335 of record CAUYUJ010016549.1, on the reverse strand, counting down.
GCGGAGGCGGAGGAGGAGGAGGAGGAGGAGGAGGAGGAAGACGAGGAGGCGGAGGACGAGGAGGAAGAGGAGGAGGAGGAGGAGGAGGAGGAGGAGGAGGAGGAGGAGGAGGAGGGGAAGGACAAGGAGGAGGAGGAGGAGGAGGAGGAGGAGGAGGAGGAGGAGGAGGAGGAGGAGAGGAGGAGGACGAGGAGGAGGAGGAGGCGGAGGATTGGACGTTCGATATAACAAAGGGTTCTGCTCGTGCGCGCAGCCTCTTCCTCTCCTGGCCCTCAGTGCGCAAGGCCCTCTGGGGGGCCAGCTTTTTGGGGTGGGTGGGCGGGGCCATAGCTCGCCTGCCCAGCTTGCAGCTCGGCCAGGCACTTTGAGGAGTGCTGGGTAGTGGCAGGGCCATGTCCCCCCTCCAGTGTAGGCGGCGACCGGAGGGGTCGCGCGGCCCACTGCAGCCGCCATGGTGAGGCCGCTGCATGGCCTCGAGCGCAAAGTGGCCATGGCGGTCGGCGCAGTTCTAACGTGGCTCGACTCGTCTCGGGGCGTGGGCCTGTGCGCCAGCTTCTCCTCCGCGACAGCTACAGTCGTGGGGCCCGAGGACGGCCGCTGTGGTTGCAGAGTCCCTGTCAGCCTCTCCTCCTCCTGCGCCTCTTTCTCTGTGCCTTCTTGTGCGCCGCCATACCGGCTCACAAGGGCCCTTGAGCAATCATGGCGCGCCGGTGACGGACGCGCCCACGCCTCCGTAAAAGGAAAAGGAACGTGCTCTCTTCTAGCACGGGCCCCCTATTTTTAACCTCGGGTCTCTCTGTATCCATGCAGCCACACCCGTGCAATCCACAGTGGCAGCGGAGCCTGTGGTTGAGATCCACGAGGGGAGTCGGGAGGACTCCCCTGTCATTCGATTCTCGGGTGACATACCTATTCCTATTTTCCCGTTCTTCCCGCTGTCTATCCCGTTGCGCCGAGCGCCGCCGTGGGTTCCCCAGGCGACGGTCAGCTTCAAGAAGGTGAATTTCCAGCACATCCTTGGTTGCAAACAGATCCGGATCTTTGGGCAGGAGCTGGATGACGACAACACGTTCCTTGGGGAGGTGATGGCGACGTGGGCTGATCAGATCAGGACTGGGCCTGCCGGTTATCGCAGCCGTTGACGGAATCGCAGCCCAATGCGCAACAATCCTCATCGGGTTGGACTGGGCGGGGACGTGGTTCGCTGGTTGCACCAGATCGGCAGAATACGCCTTTGCGAGGACAGGCCTTTTCTTTCCGACCTACTGGGAAGATGCCGCTGCCCAGTCTTCTGATCGCCAACGGGGACGATTTCCTGAACAATCGGTGGCCCCAAAGATACCGAACGACCTGCCTCCCTCTTGGGATGGAAAAGATCCGGATAGTCGCCGAGGCCCCAACGTGAAGGAGCTGCAGATGTGGCTCGCTATTACAAGAATTTTGAAGGCGCATCGCGGGTACCTCATCTACCGTTATGCCAAAGACGACTTCAATATCATTATTAACGAATTCGCTCAGGACCAGATGTTTGCCGAGGGCGGCAGGCAGGTCGTGATGGAGCACATCCAGAAGACTTCTGCCGAGTATCAGGACCGCAGGATGCCGTAGGCTTCTGAGAAACTTGTCCAGTCAGGGGACACCGAGCGTAGTCGAGAGGAATCCTTGGTCAACTATACCGCGCGTGAACGCGTGCTTTTCCGAGAACTCGAGAAGCGCGTGATCCTGCCAGAGGTTTTGAATGGGTGCGTGCTTCTGAGATAATCCAAGCTTACTGATGCTGCTTGGGGTAGGGTAGAGCACCGGACAGAAGGATCATGCGATTTTGATTTGGCGCGCGAGAAGTTTCGGAAGCTTGAGCGACCACTGCCTCCTGGCAAAGGCGGTCGTCGCATCCATGGCGCGCGTTCCTCCTCGCATGTTGCCGGACATCAAGGAGATGGCCGCGGATGCGAGAACCAGGGGTCGGATAGCGACGAAGCCCATTGGATTCTCATGCGTTTGTCTGTAACTATTTTGCCGAGGCCTATGAGGAAGAGGAGATCATGAATGGGGCTATTCAGTACATGGACACTGATGATGTACTCTTCGTAGCTTGGGACTTGCCCGAGGATGTGGTTCTGGGAGAACATGAGGCCACCGCCATCTATGCTAACTACAGTCAGGCACGACAGTGCTTATACAAACGGGCGCTTGGGCGAGGACCTTTCAAACTGCAGCCCCCGAAGGGAATGTCCGAAGGCTCCCGCGCGGGAAAACGTCGAGGGAAACGCTCGGGACATGCTCGACCGAAGTGGTGGGCCAACAGTAAATCAATGAGCCGCTCGAGGTTTCGGCGGCTTCCAAGCAGTTCCCCATCGAGGCAGATGATGCTCTCCGCTGCGTGACGCTTGCCAAGTGGATCCTGCGATCCAGTCTGGAGTCAGTTCAGTTCCTTCACCTGGCCTGTCTTTGCTACTGCCGACGCTGGAGTTCAGGTTGCCATGTGGCCCCAGGTTTAGATGGGCTTCGGTTTGGTGGATGCTGGAGCACAGCGCGGAGTGCGTAGCAAGTCGCCGGCTGCGTGGTAGAACGCGCCTTTGCGAGGACAGGCCCTTGTTCTCCGACCTATGGGGGAGATGCCGCTGCCCGGTCTTCTGATCGCCAACGGGGGCGACTGCCAGAACAATCGGTGGCCCCAAAGATACCGAACGACCTACCTCCCGCTTGGGATGGAGAAGATCTGGATAGTCGCCTACACCCCTGCGTGAAGGAGCAGCAGATGTGGCTCGCTACTGCCGCAATTCTGAAGGCGCATCGCGGGCGCTTCATCTACCGTCGTGCCAAAGACGACCTCGAGATCATCATTGACGAATTCGCTCGGGACCAGTTGTCTGCCGAGGGCGGCGGGCAGGTCGTGCTGAAACACATCCAGGAGGCTTTTGCCGAGTGTCAGGACCGCAGGGTGCCGCGGGCTTTTGAGCAACTTGTCTATTCGGAGGACGCCGAGCGTAAGCGAGAGGAATCCTTGGTCAACTGTATCGCGCGTAAGCGCGTGCTCTTCCGAGAACTCGAGAAGCGCGTGATTCTGCTGGAGGTTTTGAAGGGGTGCGTGTTTCTGAGAGAATCCAAGCTTGTTGATGCTGCTTGGGATACGGTAGAGCACTGGACAGAATGATCATGCGGGTTTTATCTGGCGTGCGAAAAGTTCCGAAAGCTTGCGCGACCGCTGCCTCCTGGCAAAGGCGGCCGTCGCATCCAGGGCGTGCGTTCCTCCTCTCATGTTGCCGGATACCAGGGAGATGGCCGCGGATGCGAGGACCAGTGGTCGGATCGCGACGAAGCCACTTGGATTCTCATGCGTTTGTCTGTAACTATTTTGCCCGAGGCCTATGAGGAAGAGGAGATCATGAATGGGGCTATCAAGTACATGGACACTGACGATGTACTCTTCGTAGCTGGGGACTTGCCCGACGATGTGGTTCGGGAAGAAGATGAGGCCATTGCCATTGATGCTAGCTACAGTCAGGTACCACAGTGCTTATACAAATGGGCGATTGGGCGAGTATCTTTCAATCTGCACCCCCCGAAGGGGAAGTCCGAAGGCTCCCGCGCGGGAAAACGTCGAGGGAAACGCTCGGGACATGCTCGACCGAAGCGGTGGACCATCAGTAAATCAATGAGCCGCTCGAAATGCGCCTGACGTGGGGAGATGGGGCTGGCCTCGAGTCTGTGCGGGCGAGCCCGACTAGCGAGGGCGCGAGCGACAAGCAGGTTTCGGCGGCTTTCAAGCAGTTCCCCATCGAGGCAGATGATGCTCTGCGCTGCATGACGCTTGCCAGCTGGAACCTACGATCCAGTCTGGAGTCAGTTCAGTTCCTTCACCTCGCCTATCTTTGCTACTGACGACGCTGGAGTTCAGGTTTCCATGTGGCCCCATATTCATATGGGTTTCGGTTTGGTGGATGCTGGAGCTCAGCGCGGAGTGTATCTCCAGCTGGACACTACGGCAAGCAGTTGCGGTACTTCCACGGTGCACTTGATTGCCTGTGATGTGCCATTACTACTCTCAGTGCAGATGCCCAGACAGTTCGGCGTGGTTTTGATGTACCACGTGGCGTTATCACTTGGCGCGCGCTCGACGGCGACCAGTCGAGAGTCTACGAGGAAGGGGCAGGCGAACACATTGCGATCAATATTTTTGATTCTCCCGAGGAAGGCTGGCAGAGAGAGAGAGAGAGAGAGAGAGAAGAAGATCAGAAGAGTCCCTCCCGGGGCTCAGGGGCGCTGCCAAGTGTTCGTTGCTGAGGGCGCTGTGCTGCCAGTTCTCCCGGCGCCCCGTGCAATGTTGAAACGGGCGGGGCGCGTCCTCGCCAAGAAGGGGCCGCGGCCGGAACCTCCGACGAGGTCCAGTCACCTCGCGAGGACCCCGGAAAAGCGGACATGGAAATCGAAGCAGTTCTGTCTGAAGGTGTTCTCCATTCTGGACCGCGCGGCCATGAGGCGCCGGGCGGAGGCCCGCGTCGGGGCCAACGCCTGCTGGGGACCTGGGTCAGGAGGCGGTATCATCCACGCGCCGTCCTCGCGATCCACGACCCTTCTCCCGGGATCTGAAGATCAGCAGCGGGGAGTGGTTCGCGGTGGGTAGGGGGCTGGGGCCCGACGGCTCGGGCACTAAGAAGACCGACCGGTCCCTGTGCGCGCGTCCCGAGGAGGTCATGCGCCATCGGGGCCGGGGCCTCGATATGAGACCCTGTGGTGGGCGCGCGACGACTGCCAGATGCGCTGGGCGAGGCCCCCGATCGACGGCTTCGTCGGCGCCGGCGCCCCAGACCACGTGGAGCGGGAGGTTTGCGGGCTGCGCCTTTGGGGATCTACGATATGGATTTCTAATGCTGCGAGTGGTGCATGAGGACTCGCGAGTCCGGCGACCGGGCATCGCGCCAACAACTCAGGCGCTCGGCCAAGTGCGCGGCCGAGCGCGAGATGCGCGAGAACATCGTGGACAGGGGCGGCTTCGAGACGGTCGTGGAGGAGCGCGACGTCTGGATTCGTGGGCAGAAGATGTTTTTAATGGTGTTTGTTTCGCTTGTCCGTCGGCTGCGCTGGTCGCCCCAGGCTCGCCCGCCGCCCCGCGGTCGCTCCACCCCTCGGCTGGCCCCTTCCTACAGCTCCGGGGGGCCCAGCTCCCCCCCCCATGGGGGGTCTGGCCTCCGCCAGAGGCGTCCTTCGTCGAGCGGGTCACTGGACCGCGGGAGTGGCGCGCATGCGCTTCCTCCATGCCCCAAGAAGGTAAGGTCCTGGCAGGGCCGCTTCCCGAGACCGAGCTGGGCCCTGGCCTGCAGAGCTTGGCCCGGGAGTTGGGGCGAGCCAGCGGGCGCGCAGAGGAGTCTGGGGGGGCGGCTGAGGGCGCGCTGGCCAGCGTCGGCAGGGCAGAGGAGCTGCCTGTGTTCATGGCCAGGGATTGTGATTATTTAATCGCTTCGCTCATTCCGCCGGCCCATATTGTCGCACAGTTGTGGGCTAGCCGAGTTTTGGGGCCTCTTGGGGGCCGTTTTGGGGCCTCTTGGGGCCTCTTTTGGGCCTCTTGGGCGCCTCTTGGGGCGTCTTGGGGGCCTCTTGGGGGCCTCTTGGGGCCTTTTTGGGGCCTCCTGGGCGCCTTCTGGGGCGGAGGGCTCGATTTTTCAGTTCTCGGTTCCCTCTTGAGCCCCTCTTGGGCCCGTCTTGGGGCCTCTTGGTCCGTCTTGGGCGGCACTTGGGCCGTCTTGGGGGCCCTCCTGGGCCGTTCCGGGGCCGTCTTGGGAGCCTCATGGGCCGTCTTGGAGCGGTCTTGGGGGCCTCTTGGGCCGTCTTGGAGCGTCCGGAAGCCGAAAAAGCCAGAACGCAAAAAACAGCGAAAAAAACAATGAAAATCAACGATTTTGGCCTCTTGGGGCCCTCTTCGGAGGCCTCTTGGAAGGCCCTTGGGGCGTCTTGGAGGCCTCTTGGGCTGTCTTGGGGCCCTGTTGGGCGTCTTCGGGCGATCTTTGGCCGTCTCGGGGCCCTCTTGGACCGTCTTGGAGGCTTCTTGGGGGCCTCTTGGCCCGTCCTGGGGCCCTGTAACAGGGCTCCGGCATCTCTGGACCTTGCGGGGACCTTGCCGGGGACCTTGCCGGGGACCTTGCCGGGGACCGGCCGGGACCTGGTCGGGGTACTTTTCGTCTGGGGACCCCCAGGGGCCGCCCCGCGCGCGCGAAGTAGAAACATTGTAGAGCAGTTACCGGAGATCTTAGCACGCCTCTGGCCCGTTGGGCCGGCGAATTATGGCATCGCCGTTTGCCCGGGCTTGCCGGGAAGGATGCGTTCCGCGGCATTCGCTCAGTGGGGCAGTGCTCGAGGCCGCTGTTCCGCTCCGTCAAGTTCCACGCCGACATCGCCAACGCCATTGCCTGCGGCCACTCAGCCTTTCCGTGCGGGGGGCGGAGCCGCGTCCACCTCCCAGACTGCTGCCTCGGCTGCGTGAGCTTCCCGTGAGCTCCAGCGGTCGCAGTGGCAGACGGCGCGCCGTTCCTCCGCCGTTCAGTCTTGCCCAGCGCGGCCCTCATCTGGGCGCCCCAAGGTAGGCGCGGGCGGCGCCGGGGGAGCATCGGGGGGGGGGGGGGGGGGGGCGGCGCAGCGGGGGGAGTTGGAGGGGGCCGCTGCAGCTCTGGCTTGTTTTGGTAGGCCCTCGCCAGGGAGGAGCACGGCAGGGGCCTCGATCTAGGCCGAAGTTCCCCTCCTGTGGCCGCGTCGTCTGCTGGGGTAACGCCAGCTGGAAAGGGTGTCAAAACTCTCCTTGCCCGTGCCCCCGCCGGGCGGTCGGCGAGGTGGGCTCGCTGGGCAGGACAGCGCAGGTGCTCATCAAGAGGGGGTCCGAAGGGGGGCCCGAGGATCAACTCGCGCGAGGAGGCAAAAGGTTGACCGCGCTCATGAAGCATCGCGAGGCAGAGGAAGCCTCCAAGCCGGTCGGAGAGGCCGCGGCTGCGGCCAGCTCCCTGGCGGCAGCGCCCTGGGGCCGGGGGTGGCGGCAGGAAGGCCGCCGACTGCGCGGCAGACGACCCCGCATCTGGCAGCGAAGCTCCAGACGCAGGCGCGGCGAAGGACGAGGCGCTGCAGGTTGAGGGGGCCAGGGGCGCAGGCAGGGTCGAGGACGCCCCCCCCCCCGGAAGCCGCGGGCGGTCGGCAGGCAAGCCCCCTCCCCTAGGGCTGGGCGGAGGCCCCCGGTGAGTTGAAGGACTTCAGCCCCGCGGAGCTCGAGGAGCACCTGCGCTTGACCGCGCGCGGCCGCGATGCCGGGTGGCTGGCCAACCGCCGCCAGGCAATATAATATTTCTTACGTTGGTCGAGAGTTTGTTTCGCTTGCAGTCTCGAGCTGGGCGCGCCATCGCTGGGGCGTGAGTATACTCGCGCGGCAGTCCTCGCGCGCGGGGTGCTCGGAGGGGGCGTTCTCCCAGCTCCTCTGCGCGCGAACGTCTGTAGGCTGAATTTGCCGGGGGATTGGGCGAATGCCCCATCGCGATATTCGTAGATGCGTGGAAAGGCTTCGGGGCGGTGTTGTTTGATGCGTTGGTCGCCGAGGCCCGTCGGGTGCAGCTCCCCATCGGGCTCTTGCGCGTGCTTCTCAGAATGTGCGCGCGTGTATGTTGGAATAAGTCTGTCACCGCGTTGAAGGGAATTCTGGCGGGATGTATTCGCACTGCCGCCCTCCTCTCCTCGCGCGCGGGGCCGTGCATGGGATTCAGTACAGTTGTCCCAGTGCGGTTTCTCGGTTTTTGGTTCATGGCTCAAGAGTGGCCTGGCGGTGGGGCTCTTCGAGGGAGCCATGCGGGTTTCCGCGGCTGCTCCTGCCGCGCACGGTTTCGGGGGGGCCTCCAGTTGAAGGCCAAGTCTCGGGCCGGAAATCTTGACGCCTGAGGCAGCTGGAGAAGAGGCTCCCCAGACTCGAGATGTCGCGACGAGGTGCCAGCCATCGCGTCGCCGCGTTGCGGCGCGCAGGATTGATGCCGGCAGCTGGTCACGGAGCCGCTGTTGCAGGCGGCAATGGCGAGGTGCTGGCTGGGCTGAGGCAGGCGGCTAGCAGGCTGGCAGGCCACGCGAGTAAGTCTTTGTCTATGACGCGTACTCTGGCGACGTAGGCTGACGCCAGGTACTGCCCGATCTACGACGCTACCCTGGCGCGCCGTCAAGGCAGATGCGTCGCTCGCCCAGGATAAGAGGATCAGTCTCGGGGGGCCCCGGAGGGCTTGGCAGGAGGTTCGCGACGCGGTCAATGATCGGCCCACCCGGGCTGCAGCTGAAAGTCCAATCTCAGTCCCAATGATGACCCTGGCGCGAATTGGCTGGTGCATGTATTTCAGCGCGGCTCTCATCGGTGACTTGGGTCACCGTCTTGATCTTGCGCGGCTGCCTCCGCGATCTATTGCGGAGCTCGCGCGACTGGGGGTTGAGCACCGCCGCCGAGATTATACAATGCCACGAGGGCGCGCGCGTGGGAGGAGAGATCACATGGGCGAGGATATTCAGGACATGTATTGGATGAGGGAAGGCAGTGGCGAAGCATCCCAGGTTTACTGGGGCCCTTCGATCAGCATGGTCAGGTGCGCTGCCGTCTCGTGGCCATCTCGCGCGCGCTGGCTGTCGCGTCGCCTGGGCATGCCGCTGGTGCCCGGCCAGGAAGGCCGCCCTAGGGGGCGAGCTCTACGCGTGTCCTGAATGTTATCCGGATGTCTAGGATACTCATGACTTTAAGCGGGATCCTGATCTGGACTACGTGCGTTCTTTTGTGGACAAGGGCCTGCCCGGAGCAGGGCAGCAGGACTGGGCCTACTTCGAGACCTCCCCGGGGATGCTCATGAGTTCACTTGCGCCTCCTTGCGTTGAAGATAATATGCAAGTGGGGCGCTGGGGTGATTGGGCAGTTGGCATAAGTTCTTGGAACATTTTCATGCTGTAGTGACAGGTCTGACCTGGCCCTGGGTCGGCCAGAACTCAGGAGATGTGGATGGTCGGTTGCCTTGTTGGGGGACAATGGCATGCCTGCTCGTGCGTTGCATGGGCCCCTGTGATGGCCCAGTCTGACTGCGGGCAGGGCGGAGCGGTTTGCCGGCCTATAGGCTGTCCGACACATGCCCTGCGCCAGCCTTGTTGTTCCTGACGTGCCGTGGCTCGTCCAGGAGGGAGTTAGTAGGTCTCGCCAGCAGGCCGACGCTCAGGCTACCTACGCCGACATCTGGCGCTTCACCATTTTGGCAACATCTCCCGATGGAGAAGGTCGCCCGCATTTTGCGCGGCTCCCGTCGAATCTCGCTCTTAAGCGGTATTTGGACGAAGGTGCTGCCAGCAGTTTGCCGTGGGAGTTTGTGCTCAAGCAAGGAGCTCTCGTTCACGCGTTTCCAGAGGTCATCGTCAAGACGTTCGAGGGCCGTGCTTTGCATGGGCAGCGGCCGAGATGGTTGCTCGGGATGCTGGCAGCGGTCGTCCTGATCGTCCTCTGAAGAATTTTGAGGGCAAGCCGCCCCGCTCAGGATTAGTGGTTCACAGTATTGTGCTGAAGGGCCCCAATGTTTTCCAACGTGAGTTGTGCCATGCGAGGGTCCGTTCATGCCAGTCTTGGGAAGCTTTGAGGAGGCCTTTGTTAGCCAACAGTCGGTTGCCGTCTTTGAAGAAATCTTCGAGCTCAAAGGGCATCAGGTTATGGTGAGCCCTCGGGCCATGGTCTGTACCATATGTGGTTTCTACCAGGTGTCCAGTGGCAAAGTTGCTCTGTGTAAGTTGCAGGAGACTTGTCTTGGATTCCCGGAGATCGGGCCAGCCCGATGTAAGCAGACATATGCTATAGCTGCTATCCGGGCTGGTCGCCACCCCCAAGTCGGGCTGTTCCTCAAGTCCTGACTACTGTATGATTGTTGGGCCCGTCCTCCCGTCCTCGGTTGCACGACGTGGCCTAGCGGTGGTCCTCCTCCTTCTGTTCCTCCTCCTCCTCCTCGTCCTCCTCCTCCTCCTCCTCCTCCTCCTCCTCCTCCTCCCTTCTTCTCCCTTTTTCTCCGTTCTTCTTCTTTTCCTTTTTTCATACATGCTTTCCTTCCTTCTTTCCTTCCCCGTCCTTCCAGGGGAGGAGTGGGAGCGGGCGGGCGCGTTTGTGATCAAACACGCCTCAGGATGAGAGGAAAAACCTGAGGGGGGGCCGCCCAGAAGGAGGGAGCGGAGGGGATTGGGGAGGGAAGGCGGGGAGGGAAGGCGGGGGGCCGGGGGAGGTGGCGGGGGGGGCAAGCTCGCGGGCGAGGAGCGCCTGCGGGGCGGGGCGTGCTGTCGCAGAGGCGAGGCGAGACAATGACGCTCGGGCGGGCCCAGGACCAGGATAAGTCTCTCCAGAGCTTTCTGGAACGCTCGCCGCGCGTCCCAGAGCGCTCTGGAACGACCGCGGCGCCCGATACATCCTCCGGAACCGACGTATCTCCGAGGCTCCCGATGTATCCCACTCCGATTTTGTCCCCGTCCTGCCTTCGTCTTAGGGCTGCTGGACGGAGGGAGTGGCCAGCACGCTGCAGTCGATGGGGTGGACCAGCCATCGCTCGAGGCGTTCGTTTCTCCCGAGTTGTGGGAGGCTGGTGCGCAGCTGTGCCCGAGGGAGGGAAGGAGGGAGGGAGTGGAGGAGCAGGGCGATGAGAACCAGGACGAGGATGACCAGGACGAGGAGGAAAAACGAGGGAGGGGAGGAGCAATACGAGTAGGACTAGGACGAGGCAACCTTTTACGAGCGAGGATGGGTCGAGGGCGTCGTGGCTTGGGCCAGACGAGGTCCGCAGCAGCCAAGGGAGGAGTGGATGAGGATGAACGGGAAGAGCTAGATCAGGAGGAGGAGGAGGAGGAGAAGGAGGAGGAGGAAGAGGAGGAGGAGGAGGAGGAGGAGGGAGGCCTCCTCCTCTCTCCCTCCTTCCCTCCCTCCTCCTCCTCACTCCTCCGTCCGTTCCTCCCTCCGCCTCCCTCCTCCTCTTCATATTTCTCCTTCTTTTTCTCCTCCTCCTCCTCCTCCTTCTCCTCCCTCGAGCTTCCAGCTGTTGGCAGGTGTATCCGTCGGATGCTGCCACGTTTCCTCCTGCTTCTTCTTCTCCTTCTCCTCCTCCTCCTACTCTTCCTCGCCCTTCCTTGCTCCTCCCTTCCTCCCTGCCTTCTTCACCTCCTTCACTCCCTCCCTCTGTCCCTCCTCCCCGCACGCTGTCCCCCGCGCGCGGGATCGTCGATCGTGGCAAAAATAATGGCGGGAAGTTTTTGGCCGCTTTCGGCTTCTGGGGGCCGTTGCTCGACCACGAGGCGACTTGGAATGCGAGGCCAGTCCCAGGTCCACAAGACACGAGGTCAGGGGCGCGCTCTTCTCGCGCGCCGTCGTTGTCGACGTCGCCTCCGTCGTCGTCGTCAATGACGACGACGGACGACAAGCGACGGACGACGGGCGACGGATGACAGACGACGGACGACGGACGACAGGTGACGGACGACGGACAGCGGACAGCGGATGACGGACGACGGACGACGGTTTACGGACGACGGACGACGGATGACGACGACGACGACGACGACGACGACGACGACGACGACGACGAGGACGACGACGACGACGACGACGACGACGACCACGGCGACGGCGACGGCGAATGCGATGGCAACGGCGAAGGCGATGGCGACGGCGGCGGCGTCGACGGCGACGGCATCGACATCAACATCGATATCTACATCGACATCGACATTGTCATCGACGGAAGGATGTTTTGTAGGTTTTTTTTTTCACGCGGTTTTGGCCTCTGGGGGCTTCTCGTCGCCACGGCTGGGTTCCCGTTGAAGCTCTGGGCAGATCGCACCTCTGTAGAGGTCACGGGGCAGCCCGAGGTAGCGCCTGCACTCTCAGATGAGGCGTCCTCGGGGAGTCGAGGTAGAGGTCCGAGGTGTCTGGCCTTCTTTCGGCCCGTGGGGGCTTCTGGCTTGTTTCTCCTCGCCACGCCTGGATCCGCCTCAACATTTTGGTCGGAGCACACGCCTGGACGTGTCTGGCCCAGACGTGTCTGGAGAACAAAACGCAACGGAAGGTTTTTGGTTGTTTTCGGCCTCTGGGGGGCCTTGCCGGGCCCTTGGGCTGTCAGCCATAGGATCGGGAGAATACTAGGACGGTCCTGGGGAAAGTTCTAGACCTCCAGGGCGGACGGGCGAACCTTCACCTCGGAGGGAAACACACCCAAAGTGGAGGGACAAGCCATCCATAATGGAAGTCGGATATCTGTTTTGGATGGTTGTGATCCTCTGGGCCGCGGGCGGGAGGAGGGGCGCCCGAAGCCCTTGTGCTCCCCGCTCTCGCCCCTCCGACAGCCCACGGCGTCGAGTATCTGTTCCCGCGCGAGGCTCAATCGCCGCGGAGCTACGATAGGGCCTTCCCGCGTGGCTTTGCACCGAACTGCATATTCCGTTTTGGCCTCTTAGCCTCCGCGCGCCGCGGCGCGCGGATGGCATCGTCGCCGCTGTTCGCCGTCCTCTGGCTGGCGGCGCAGTGTGCAGCAGTCGCGCTGGGGCTGAAGCACAGGTGCAGGGCCCATCACCCGTGATTTTGCCCCGTGCTCCCCAGGGACCGCGTCAGGGGAGGGACGTGCTCAGGGGGGGGGGGCGCATCGACCCCCACTCGCCCATCCATCGCGGACGGGGTCCAGATAGCCCGCCCCGCCCAGGAGCGTGCGGATTCGCCATCGGGGCCCTATTGCTGATCTATCGGCGATGTATCGGCGATTCTAGCCAGATGTCTCCTCCGCTGGGCCGGTCTCCTTCTATCGTTGCCCCCTCCTCCCTTCCCCTCCTCTCCGCTTCGCGGAGGGGGTGTGGAGGCGAGGCAGGTGCGGGTATGGGTGTGCGGCCTTGCGCGAGGGACCCAGGCTCACTCGAGCAGCCTTTCGCGCCGACCTCGTTCGCAAGATTTGCAAGCGGTGTAGCGCGCGAAAGGGAGGAGCAGGTACGAGAAACAGTTAGGGCATGGTTCTCCGTCGTTGAGCACGAGATTGCCGAGGTCGGTCCGATAGATTATGCCGACCAGCCAGACGCATGCTCTCCTGATGAGACTGCGTACATCAACGCTGTGATCCACATCAGGAACAGAACGTGGAGGCCTACCTGCGGCAAGATGCTTGCCGAGCCCGACTACGAGTGGGGCCGTGGCCAATCCCTCGCGCAGATCTTGGACAAGGCTCAGGGGCCAGAAGCACACGCAGGGCGTTCCAGAAGGGGCCTCGCCTTCGACGCATCTCGCCTTCGGCGGAAGCCTGCAGAAGTAAACCGGCGGCGTGTCCGCTGGCGGAAGGCGGCGGAAGCAAAAGCCAGAAGGAAGGAAGGAGGTGGCGGAGGAGGAAGGGGGGTTGCGGCCCCAGGTGGCGTGCTCTTCAAAGAAGGGCGCCTGTTGCACGATGTCATGAATTGTATAGTCTTTTGGTCTTGACACGCCAAGTTGCACACAAGCAAAAGCAAGACGTCAGCATTTGTGGATTCAGGGTTTTTTGTGAGTCGGCCGCCGTGACACTGGCTTCTTGGTGCTGCAGCAATCTGGAGAAATGCACGTTTGTGTGCCGGCCGAACTCGTAGGATTTGGAGGAAGTACAGGTCATGTGTCGCACGACCATGGCATCGGAGTACAGTTCTCTGCCAAGGTGTGTGTTGCCCATGCTGTTTTCGCTGCCTGCCGATGGGGCTCCCATTGGGAGCGGCTTCTGGTCGGGCGCTGGGCTCCGGGCCCAGGCCTGGGACGTGATCTTGCGGTAATCCCCTCGTAACTATTCCAGGGCCTCTTTCTGTTCCATAGCTGTGCCAAATGATGCGGATCTGCCAGGCTTCCCAGCGCCGCTTGTTTTCGCAGTTAACCTGACCATCTGACTTGTTCAAATGTTTTGATTTAGCTTGCCCGCGTGATCTTATGAGTTCCTAGTGGCATGCTTCACGACTGGCCCACAGTCGCGTCGCTACACAGTTGCCTACATGCTACCTCTTTGCCATATAATGCATGTATTTCGCTGGATGGAATGCCCCCCAAGCGATTCTTTTCGCGTGCATTTTGCGTCATGGGCGCTGCTGCGGTACAGTGTCAGACTTCCGCGACCCCGAAATGAAACCTCAGACGGATAGTCTACTCATCCAATGACTTCTTCACATATCACCCCGCCAAGATACCCTCAACATCTTTTGCCATAGGTTGCGCCACATAGCACTCGGAGGAGGAGCGGGAGGAAATATGAGGAGGAGGCCTCCTGGGAGTTTGGAGGGCACGTTTGGAGCCTGCCGGGCGCTGCGTGGAGGCCTCTTGGAGGCCTCTTAAAGTCTACCTTGGGCCTCTTGGTGGCGGGCGTTGTGCAATTCCTGGTCGTCATTCGACCAACTCGTCGGTTGCTTATCAGGTGCGCCATTGCGCCATAGGTTGCGCCATACGTTGCGACATGCACTCCACAATCTACCCTAATCTTCAGTTGTCTTCTTTGGGTGTATCATTGCGCCAGAAGTTGTTCCATAGGTTGCGACAGGGGCCCCGTAGTCTACCAGTTCATCGGTTGCATATCGGGTGTTTCATTTCACCATCTTTTGCGCCACAGGCTGCGACAGGCACCCCGCAATCGTCCTTCAGTTTGTACCTTGCCTGTTGGCGACAGGCACCCCGCAATCGTCTTTCAGTTCGTACTTTGCCTGCTGGGAGTACCTTTGCGCCACAGGTTGCGCCAGAATATAGTGTGCGGCAAGGGCCCCGCAATCGAATAAACCGTCGGTTGCCTGATGTGTGCTCCATTGCACCAGATATTTCGCCATATTTGCGACAGGCCCCTTGGCAAGCCACCAAATCGTCGGCCGCGTATTTAGTGCACCATTGCGCCACAGTTTGCCCCATTGGTTGCGGCAGGCACCCCGCGTCCATTGTCTTGATACTCGTACCGTCCACCATTCTACAAAACCGTTGCAGCACTCGCTGTTCCTACGGGAAGTGGCATCCTGACGAATACCTCGTGCTTGATCCTCTTGTCTATCTGATCGACGCCGAAGGTACTTCGCAGGTACTTCGCCAACACATCACTTCTACTGCACAGCTACCCGATGGCTACGCCTCAGTGGCCCCAGAACCAGCTCAGAGCTGACTCGTAACAATCCCGCCCAAAAGGAAGATAAGGATGAGAAGTAAGAGGAGGATCCAGGAGCTGCAGTAGCGTGCTCCACCAGATTTCACTAGTATGGTGCACCCCCGGCTCGGGCGCCCGGTTCAGTTCTTGTTAGGTTCATGTGTTCCTGCTCTTCTCAATTCCGAGAGGTGGTGCCGACGCTCCCTCGAAATTTGGAGATCGTGATCCCCTTCGGGCTGCACGACGGGGTGCAGTCCGTCCCTGGCCTCAACAGCACTCATCCCGTGCTTGGCACGGCGTACCACCGCCGGTTCTCAGAGGAGAGAAAAGCATACGGGGGGGCCTCCCGGGGGCCCTCGTCACGACGGCCAGGTACGCCACAGAATCCGGATCAGAACGCACCCCAGGAGAGATCTGGTATTCCTCAACCCCTCCCCAGGTTCTCTCCGTTCGCTGTCCCTTTCGCGCTCGGGTGCAATCGCTCCCCGACGGGCTACGTGAACACTCCCGTTGTCGGCTGGGACCAGTACGTCAAAACTTATTTCACATGCAACTCCACCATGCCTCGCATCAAGAAGGCTGTATTCCGTGGCAAAGCCATGTCACATTCGATGAGGTATGGTACTTGCATCAACGCGTGCAATTTCACGGACAACGGCCGCCTCTATGTCCATTGGTTAGGGGAGCAGCGCCCAGACATTTTTGACACGTCGGTCAGCAACGCAAACGAGTTTAACCCCGATTTGAAAGTGAGGCCCGCGGAGGAGACATACGTCGACTTCCCTGACCAGCTCTGCAATTACCAGGCCGTGCTGAACATCGGGAACAACATGGACTGGGCGGAACGCCTTAGGCAGTCGTTCTATGGCAACGCTGTTATCTTGCAGCCGGAGGGCGCTCCTTCCGAGTTCTTCAATGCCTTCATGGTACCGTGGAAACACTATTGGCCAGTAGCGGGTGATTTGAGCAACCTCACGGAGC
>CAUYUJ010016549.1:599235-699235 GCA_963575745.1 Prorocentrum cordatum | reverse complement strand
CGCCTCCCCGAGGGAGCACTGCCTGAGTAAACGAGGGCGGGAGGGAGGAAGCGACGGCCCAAACTGGCAGAGAGTCACCAAACAGTTGCCGAGAAGCCTCTTCCTCCGCATCCAAAGGATCGAAAGCGAGCTCGGTGCCACTCTCACCTCTCCTGTCGGGTGGTGGCGCCGAGCTCGTGGCCATTGAGGCCGCAGGCTCGGAAAAGAGAGGGCGAGCTCGGAGTCCCGTCGGGTGGTGGCGCCGAGCTCTTGGCCGCAGAGGCCGGTGGCTCAGAGATACGGGGCTCTTCAGTGCAAATCTGACCTGACTTGCCGCTCGCCGTAGCGGTGTTGGGCGGTATCTCATCACAGCCAAGAACGGGGGCACAGGCTGCAGAATGGAAACGCTGCATGAGATGACCAGTGTGCACTCGAACTCCGCTCTTACTGTATTGGGGGTGACGGCCCTTGTTGCATAGTTTGTTCCAGCCCGAACGCCTGGATCTCGAGGGGCCTAAACAACGCTCGCCGAGGCCACGAACACTAGCACCAGAGGAGTAACAAAAGCATTTGGTGCATACGAACAGCACCGAAAGGTCGTCACAATCAAAGGCAATGACACTGTGATCGAGCGCATCCAGCCTGGAAGCGTGAAGCTTGCTGAAATTGGTGCAGCGGCTGGGATCAGGGCAAGTGGCCGACCGCTTCCCCTTGAGACAGACTTCACAACGCCAGAGCCCAGCCCAGGGACGCCACCCGTGCCTGGGAACAGGAAGGGCAGGAGGGGCCTTCAACAGCTCAACGTTGGACAGGTCCAGGGGCTCCCAGAGAGGAGCCAGCCTGGCAGCTAGCCTGAGCGTGCAACGGGCGGCGCGAACCATTCTGTCGATGGAGACTAGAGCATCCTCATCTCTCGGATGCAGATTGACAGCATGTTTCGCGCCGACGTCCGCATGGCAATTTCCCACCCGCCTCACCTCTCCCGACTATCGATGCCGACCTCGTCGACATCCTGGTGAGCAGCAACCTTCTCACACGGCAGGAGGGAGGAGGAGGAGGAGGAGGAGGAGGAGGAGGAGGAGGAGGAGGAGGAGGAGGAGGAGGAGGAGGAGGAGGAGGAGGAGGATGAACACTGGAGAAAGGCACCAACGCACACACGTTTGCCAGACAAATGGGATGCGCGAGGCTCATTGGCCAATGTTTCCACGTTGGAGCAATCTGAAAAGGCCTGGGAGTGACCAGGAAGGCTTAACACGTGGGCCAAAGTGTAGGCCGAAAACTCCGATCCCTGCGGAGTCTGAGGGTACGGGGCCCACACAGGCGCACGGAATCCCGCCACGAGAGATCCTACATTATCCGCCATAGCAATACAAGAGCCTGCTCGGCTGAGCTCACGGATGGGATGTCTGTAGCACGACCCAACAATAAACAGCGAGCCCCAAAGAGTGGTGGGAGCACGATCACCTATGGGCGAGACCTGATCACGCTCATGCCACACAACGATAGGACCGTCAGAGTGTTCCGTGGAGGGACCAGGGTAAGAGTCGGCGGGGTAAGCGAAAGCTCCTAAGGTAAAGACAAGGAGATCTGCACCCAACTCTTCAGCCCTGAGAGCCAACGTAATAGCCTCCTCCTTCACCTCTTCCTTCCTAACGGCAGTGACTGAGCTGTGAGAACAAGACCAGGGCCGGTGAAAAAGAGTGTCGGGCTTGCCGCACAAGGGGCAGGCGATGTCAACCTGATATCCCAACTTGAGAGCGCGCTCCCTAGTGGGAAAGGCCTCGGTGGCAAGGGCACGGATCCTACTCTTTCCAAGAGGGGTGAACTTTTTACTGGCAAGAGACTCCTTCACACTGTCGAAACTTGACTCCTTTCTTGGCAGCTGCATCTCCCTCGAGAGAACGGAGATGGGCTTCGCGGCAAAGCTTCTTGATTAACGAGGGAGACATGATGCCAAGGTGAATAGAGAAACCCCTATCATCGTTGATCATCAAAACGTCAGTCATGACCCAACCGAGCCTGGAGACAGACATGTGCAAAGCAGAAATCGGACCAGCAACACAGCGCCATGAACAATTGTCCTTGCCAAGAACAGACGTCCATGCACGGCGAAGCGCTGGCAGGCTGATTGACCACTCAAACTGGGACGTCTGGGCAAGCCATACTTCTTTCGCCCAACGAATGATGGGCGAACAAGCCACGCGCCAGCAAGGGTCTCCGTCCAGAATAGCCGAGGTGGTGAGCGAGCGTAGCTGAGAGTGAGGACGAACGGTGCTAAAGAGACGACGACGGATCAGGAGTAACTCATTATCCGAAATACTAATGACCTCACTCCCGTAACTCACACCAGCAAGAGGGCCAGCTGCAACAACCCGAATGATGGCACTTCTCTTGAACACCTTATTCTGTCTGCGAAGCCGAGTGGCCTTCCTGCTGGCAGCCGCGATCCTGGCCCTGAGCTTGGCCGCACGTCCTCGGACTCCTGAGGGCACGACCAGCCTTGTAGTCGACACCTAAGTTCAAAGCCGTAGGAGAACTAACAGAACACAGATCAGAAAGAAGGGCCGAAACTTGATTTCCAACATGCTTCGAGGAGGAGGAGGAGGAGCAGGAGCAGGAGCAGGAGGAGGAGCAGGAGGAGGAGCAGGAGGAGGAGGAGGAGGAGGAGGAATAGAGGAGGAAACGAGGAGGAGGAAGAGGAGAAGTAGGAGGAGAGTTGGGGCTATGGTGCGGGCGGCGCGGTGCCAGCGCGCGAGCGGGACGGGCAGGGGGGCCCTCGAGGACAGAGTGCGCGGGCCGCCGCCCCCCCCCCGGCCCAGAGGACCCCCTCCGCCTCGGCAGAGTCTCTTCCGCCCTCCACGCCGTGAGGCCCCTTGGTCGGAAAGGTGCGCGGCGCATGGCAAGGAGAGACGGGCCCCATCTGCAGTGGGGAGCGGTGGCGGCGGAACGGCGGCAGGACGGGGACTACGAGCCTGAGGATGTGCAGCTGAAGGCTCCGCCGCTCCCTCTCCTTGACTGCTGGAGGCTCGTGCCCCGAGCAGTGGCGTTTTGAGTGGTTTGACCGTCTGCGTCGTGTTTTTGTTTCCAGTTCTTGCCCGCTCGCATGCCTGCTTATCGGCGGCGTGCCGAGGGGACGCGAGAGGGGGAAGGCCTCCTCAGACGGCGGCGGCGATTCACAGGAGCCCTCTGGTCTTCTTAGAAGCCCCCCCAGTGGCTTCGGCGAAGCGGAACGGTGGCGTACGCTAGCGTCGACGCGACGGAGGGGGCGTAATCATTATTCTGCACGGCGGGGAAGTACGTAATAATAGATGGCTCGACACGCCAGCCGCACCAAAAAACGTTTGCATCGTTTTTTTTGTGGTTAGGTTGATCAAGCTTTTGTTTGCTCTCTCTCTCTCTCGCTCTCTACGTGGTGTCCCGCTTATGATTAGGAAGCCTCCCCCGAGAAGCTGGCCCAGCGTTTCTCAACCGACTTGTCGGAAAGCTGGCTCAGTTTCTTGAGGGGATTGGTAGCCTCCAGTTCCGGTTCGCGCCGGTTCGGTTGAAAAAAAAACCGAATCACGTTCGGATGGGGGAGCCGGTATAACCAGGTCGGCCGTTCGCAACGGCATTTGGCACACAAAATTGTATATTTAGGTTTCTTCCCGCCGTGCAGGGCCGGCATTTGGCACACACAAGATTGTATATTTAGGTTTCTTCCTGGCGTGCAGGGCTGGATTTTGACACCCAAAATCGTGCATTCAGGTTTCGCTTCCCTCCGTGCAGGGCCAGCATTTGGCACACAAGAAATCGTGTATTTAGGTTTCGCTTCCCTCCGTGCAGGGCCGTTGACCGCGAATGCCGTTCGTAACAGCATTTGGCACACAATCTCGTGTATTTAGGTTTCGCCTCCCTCCGTGCAGGGCCGGCATTTGGCATGCAAAATCGTGTATTCAGGTTTCGCTTCCCTCCGTGCAGGGCCGTTGACCGCGAATGCCGTTCGTAACAGCATTTGGCACACAATCTCGTGTATTTAGGTTTCGCCTCCCTCCGTACAGGGCCGGCATCTGGCACGCAACATCATGTCAATATCACAGTTTTCATTAATAAGTACTGAAGTATCGTGTCAATCGGAATTTTGGTTGTTATTATTGCCAATGTTTGTGTCAATCGTAATTATTTGTCGTGTCAATTTCGCCAATCGTAATCATTATCTAATTAATAAGTAATTAATCCTCCTCCAGCCCGAACCTTGAGGCCGAGCCCGGAGCTCTGAGTCCTGAGCTCGAGCCAGGGCCCATGCCCGGAGCTCAGGCCTGAGCCCCTCCCGAATCCGTAGCCCGAGCCCTGAGCCCGAACCCTGAGCCCGAACCCGAGCCCTGATCCCTGAGTCCTCCCGAACCTTGAGCCTGAGCCTTGAGCCCGAGCCCTGAGCACGAGCCCTTAGCCCGAACTCTGAGCTCTGAGCCCGAACCCAGAGCCCGAGCCCGAGCCTGAGCCCAAACCCGAGCCTGGGGCCCGAGCCCGAGCCCGAGCCCGAGCCCGATTATTTTATGATTTTAATAAGTTGTCTGAATTTTGTCATTGATTCATATCTCTGTCAGTTCGCAAACCATGCGTATCATTGAATCCTAATTTCTGAACCAGGCGTATCTACCGCATTTGATGCATTATATCAAAATTCTGGGAAGGTTGAGCAACATGAGTTTGAATCTTCCGATTAGTTTGGCGATTACATGACAGAAGCCCTACGGGAATTATTAATGTAACGGAGAAACGAATTGGGAAGTGTATGGAATGATGCAATCAGAGTTTCGGCTATAATTTCAACAGTTATTGTTACTGCCGTAATGAGCGGAACTGGAAATGAATGGTGTATGTTCTTGGTTCCAAAAGTTGGTTCAGAGTTAATTTACGGCAGTTTTGAAAAAAGCTGGCCCAGATTTCTTAACTCATAGTTGTTTAATCATATTTTTGATTGCGTGTATATATGAATATATGTGTGCATATTCATATGTAAAGTCTGCTCTTTCAATATCACTCTCCCTCTTTCTCTTTCCGCCTGGGACACGGCATTCTCAGAACAATTTGAAGCTTGATGCCCTTCCGCTTGCATGCTGCGCCCAAGGATATCGCTGTTGCGGCCGATGTGGTGTCGGCTGATGTCGTTTTGCCACACATCCCAGATCCTATTGCGGCAGCGACTCCCAGTGAAGCCACGAAGCCATTGCTCTCGCAATATCAAATGCAGTCATCATGATAACATGTCCTTAGTATTGAATATGACATGTCTTCGCATGCCCTGTTACGGCAGGTTCGCGTCGTGCCGACCGGCGGCGGCCCCACCGCGTGCGTTTAAGGTTGAACGCCGCCCGTGGCCCAGAATTGGCCCGTCGTTGAACGATTCGGCGTTCACGGAGCGTCCGATCGTTCAAGTTTGAACAATCCCCGCGGTGTCAGGAACCAACGCCGGGGTCGACACGACACGAACTTGCCGTGCATATGTATGTTTCCTTTCTTCCATGTCTCTTCACTTTGCTGTCTGTGTATCACTGGTTATTCTGTGAGTATTGGAACGGTTCCCGATTCTGTCTCATCTCTTCCTCCTGGCTGCTTGTCTGTCGCGCACAGGCTCGTCTACGGCTGCGGGAAAGGAAGCAGCAAGAGCTTGCACAACAACAAAGGGATCCCCTGCACTTCTGGTATCACATGTTGTACATTACCAACAGCAGTTTCATGGTACATGCTTGTTCGTTTTTTTCTCATCTGCTTTGCATGCGCTTCAATCCGTCCTCGTGGCCTCTCTCCTTCAAACCTTTGCGCATCGGAGTTCAGCAGGTGATGCGAATACTAGTGGGCTTGCGTGCGGTGGTGTCGGTGTGCAGAGCACGCGCCGTAGCAGTTGACGTACCGATCCAGCAGCATTGGCGTGGTGCACCGTCTTTTCACGTTTTGCAGGTGTAGTGCTGCAGTTGACGCGGGCGTGCTCGTTCATTGTGCGATTTACTTGGCAATTTGAGCGAATGATTCGTTTCCCTCGCGTCTCCTTTTTTTCGTGCTGGGGCGAACGTGAAGAGACATTGGCCGATTGTTTACTCAAATGTGCGAGCGTGTGCTTTGTTCAAGGTGCGTACGCCGTCATACTCGTTCCGAGATGCGATATGATTCGTGGCCGTGTTTTCGATTTGAGTGTTCCGAGCTCCTTCTGTGTGTTCACCGTCTTGTAGCGGTATTAAAAGTTTCTTGCTAAACTGGCGGTTTGTCATGTCGTGTGTGCGTGTGTGTCGAGTCGTTGCGACTGCGGGTAGTTCACCAGGTTTGCTATTTCATGGCTTACCATAGTGCAACGTGGTGTGAGAGCGGACCCGGGCGTGATCATGTTCTTGCGTCTGCAGCGATCTGCGATAGGGTATATCAAGTGTTCCCGCTAGGGGTAAACTTTCTAGGGCTCCCCACTGTGGCCTGTCATTTTTTTTGTTTTTTTGTTTTTGTTTGTTTTTTGTTTTTATAATATATATATATATAAACAAAAATTCGTTATTTTATATTAGTTTTAGTTTTGTTTCCTCTCTCTCTCTCTCCTTCTCTTTTGTTCTCTCTATCGGCCTCTGCAGCCTTCTGGCCTCGAGCAGGTTGCGCCTTTTTTGCGAAGGGGCTCTGCCCCTGAACCAGGCCGTGACGATCGATGCTCCTCATGGGCGGCCTCGTGCCGGTGGTGGCGGGTCTCCTTTCCTTGGGGGGAGGTGGGCACCCGCCTGTTCGATGCTCGTTTCGGGGACCTTCCTGGAGCCCACCTAACGTATCTGTTCGACCCCAGTTCGACTCAAGTTCGACTCAGGTTCGACTCAGGTTCGACTCGGGTTCGACTCAGGTTCGACTCAGGGTCGACCCAAATCGACTGACGGTCGACGCAGCTTCGACGCACGAGTGGAGCGAGTGGCTCCAGGAAGGTCCCCAGAACGAGCATCCAACGCCTGGACGCGTCCCGGATTCGGCCCCCGAGGCTGCGTCGGAGACCGTGCGCCTCGTCGAGGCAGGGGGCCAAGACCCGGTGCCCCCCTTGGCCATGACTGGGCCTCCGTTTTCAGTGTGGGGTCTCCCCCTGGACCTTTCCACCTGCGGCGTGGAGGAGGGCGTTGGGGGCGCCGCCGCGCCCCCCAGGAGTCCCTGCGGGAGCGGAGCGGCTGGCACTGGGGAGGCCCCCGCAGGCGGCGCCCGACGAGGGGGCGGGAAGGGGAGGGATGCCCAGACCCAGACTGGGAAAGTGCGCATGGGTACCAGGGACCCCCGCTCGTTCTCCGGATGGGGGCCCGCCCCGGAGACCCCGCGCCCCTGGGGCCAAGGCGCCCCCCGGGCCCCCAGGACCGCGGCGGGGAAGCGCCGCGCGAAGGAGGGACGGGGCCCACTGCCGATGGGGCGTCCGGCGCCGCCCCCCCCCCCCCCTTCCTTGGAAGAAACGCGTGCCGACCCCGGGAGGGCCACCACCGATGGGCGTGGAGGATAGGCTGCCGTGGACGTGGGCGTGGACGGGCAAGTTGGGGGACCTTTGCGCCTGGGCCCATCGGGTTTGCCCGGGCGGTGACATCTTCGAGCAAGTCCTAGCGCAGGGGGGAGAGCAAGGGGGCTATTCCTGGTTCCCGCAGGAAGGCGGCGGGAGGTCACCCTCGACATCCGGCAGGCCGACGTTAACGTCAGGCGTGCGGCGCCTGGCTATTCTGGCTGGTCCTCGGGTACTCCGACGACGTCTTGGGCGTTGGTTTGGCGGTGTGCACCACCGGCCAGGGCTTGCGACCCTTCAGCTGGGCCTGAAGGCGGGCGGCCCGCTCCCCCATGTCCGCCATTGGTTCTCGAAGGTGGAGGAGGATCGCATGTTCCTATACTGGAGTTCGACGGGGGGGCCGACGCCAAACTTGCGGATGACGCTCATTACAGGGGGTTGCGCCGAGCCGCAGCGCTGGGGGGCGACGCCAACTCCACGATCACTTGCCTCGCTTTGTCGAACCGCCCTGCGTGCGGATTCGCTTGCAGATCCTTCGGGCGCCGAGCGGGGCCACCCGCTGAGGAGTGGGCGCTGGGCGCTGAACGCTTTCGACCCGCAAGGGGAGCTCCATGGCAGCCGGCCCCCCCAGACCTAACGCTAGGGGCCGCGCCCAGCTGCCCTTGCCAACCCCGACAGTGGGCCGTGGCGGTCAGGCAGCAGGCGCGCGCCTTCGAGCCGGCCCGCGGCCCGGGGCGCGGGCCCTGGGCGCCCCCTTCAAGGGGCGCCACCGGGGCCCGGGGGGGGCCTTCGGAGACTTGGAAGCAGCGTGGGACGAGCTTATTATCTGGCGCTGGTGGGCCGAGCTATGGGCCGAGCGTCGGGGCCTCGTGCAGGGCCGCCAGGCGACGGGTGCAAGTCCCCCCGACCTGGTCGCCCGCGCCGCTGTCCAGGATGGCCAAGTGGGGGCCGAAGCCTGTTTCATTGGGATTTTTTATTTGGAAATCCATAGGGGGGCGCGCCCTGGGGGGGATCTTTCCGCGACGTCGGCGCGAGGCGGCAGCGCGGGCCCGCCGGGCCCGAGGCAGCGGGCCATTTGCTTTGCCCCTGGGGAGGCCTGTCCTGGCATCCAGCTTGGCGGTAGCGCCGCGCTCGCGGGGGCGGGGCGCTCGGAGGACGAGGTCTCCGAGGAAAGCGCGGTCGCGCAAGAGCGGGGTGATGGGGGCGCCCGGGGGGGGGGGCCTCCACGGAGCGGAGCAACGCAGAGGCCTCAGAGTACGACTGGGGGCGGGCTCCAACGGCCGCCCGCCGCCAGTGGGCTCAGTCGCGGGAGGAGGCCTTCGCGGCGCCGGAAGGAGCTCTGGCCCTCGAGCCCCGGTCGCGCAGAGGGCGCTTCCCTGCGAGGGCTTGTCCAGGGGCAGCGGGGCTTGGTGGGGGGGGGGGCGGATTGTCGTCGTGAGTCGGAGCTCGGCGAGCTGGGCGAGGGCGCCCAGGCCACCCCAGGCCCGCCGCGCCCGGACCGTTGGCCCGGTCGAGAGGAGCGCCCCCCCCTCCTTCGAGGTTCAACTCGGAGGGGGGCCCGGCCTGCGAACCCTGCCCGGAGAAGGGGCGCGCGGGGCTGCGCGATAACCGCGCCGACCCCCAATTCCCTCCCCCGCGTGGAGGGCCCTGGGGCGGCGTGCCCGCCACTGCCCCCCGCCCCAGAGGCTCCTGCACCCTGGGCGCCCGCGCCCCTTCGCCGCGCCTGGGCCCCTGGGTGGACCGCCCTGCGATGCGAATGGTCGCCTGTTCAGCTGGGATTTATCTGGTATCTAACCGCGACGGTTGTGCTCGAGTGGAAGGGGCCTGTCCCCCGCTCGCCGGCCCCTCGACCGCAGAAGGGGGCCCCCCTGACAACTCATGGCGGAGCTGGCGAAGCAAGGCGGCCGGGTCGCTCAGGAGGCCCCCTGGGGGAAACTGTTCCTCGGCGGCGCTGCTGGGCCCAACCCCCAAGCGAAGGTCGCGCGTCCGGGGCCGGGGCCCGCGCGGGAGGGGCGCGACGGGCGGTTCGGCTGCCTCGTCGAGGGGGGGGGGGGCTGACGAGCGGGCGCCTCCAGGGCCGGGACTGGGCGCGTCTGAGCGCGCGCCGCGCCGGCGGGCGGGCGCGCCCCGCGGGGCCAGCTGAGCGCCCCCCGGGAGCGGAGGGTGTCGCGAGGGGATGGGCGTGGACCAGGGCCTTGGCATTATGCGCATCAGGGAGGGGGGGGCAATCGGCGCGCCTGCTGTCCCTCGGCAAGAACCGGATGCTGCGGGCTGCGGGCGCGCTTCGACCGCAGGGAGGCGCCTCCGATTGCCGAGGCGCTGCCCGGGGTGCGGGGGTCTGGCCAGGGAAGTTTTTGCGGGGGAGCCGCCGGCCAGGTATCCCGACCGCCACTACAAGGAAGGGCATTGCGGAGACGTTCCTACGGGTCTGGTTAAAGACGGAGGACGCCGACACGTTTGCCGCGGAGCTACCAGGAGGGCAAGTGGCGCTGGAAGAAGATGCGGCTGCTATATCTGGCCTTGACATTCGGTTGGATCGGCGGCCCAGGAGATCGCGTGGCCCTTTGGGCCCGCCCTGGAGCAGTGGTCCGATCTGCGCCAGCCGGGAGACCTCAGCTGGCACGACGGCGTTTTTTGCCACATTTTCATGCGCGAGGATGTCCTCGCCCAGTCCCATTTCGGAAGGGTGCCCTGGATGGCCGGGGGGGTCGCGGAGGAGGGTGCGCGCTGCGCGTTCGGGCCCGGCGCTGTGCGCGCGGGCGACAGGCGGCGAGTTTCCCGCGAACCGGATCTTGTGGGGAATCATCGCGAAGCAGAACACCTCCCGGCTTCCAGAGGAGAAAGCGAGGAAGATGCGGATCTTCCTGAGCGAGCTCGCCTACCATGTGGGAAACGCCCGGGTGGCCCTCAGAAATTCCCAAGTGTTCTGGGGGCCGTCAATTTCGCGGCGATCGCCTGCCCCGCCCCTCCTCCCCGAGGTAGGGGCGGTAGACGAGCCGCTCAAGACGGCAGACCCTGCCAGGGGAATCGTTGAGATCGAAGTGGAGGTGGGGGAGGCTGACAGAATCTGGGGGAAGTGGCGGGGGGCCATTGAGACCTTGCGCCCGCGCGCAGAAGTTCCCCAGGCTTAGGCGGCCCACCTCGCCGCGGGGTTAAGGCCGTTCCTCGCCCCCAGAGACGGGCGGGAGGGATCGGGGAGTTAGCGTGGGCCAGAGGGGGCGCCGCCGAAGAGCGCGTCGGGGCCGCGGACTGGACCTGGACCTCCAGTGTCTACGGCGCAATTGACGTGACATTTTTTTTGTTTGTTATATTTTCCCCCCCCCTCTTCTTCTTCTCCCTCTGGGGGGGGGGGCGTCTTTGGGGGTGGGCGGGGCGTCGTCGCGATCTGCGAGCTCTTCGCCTTCTCGGTCCTAGCGGTGGCCCAGGGGCGCCGCTAGTCAGGGAAGCTGGTCCTTTTATATGTCGCGGACAACGCCGGCGCGGGGTTGGCTCGGCATGGGATGTGGCTCCTGCAGCGATGGGAGACCTGGCGCGGAATCCAGGTCACCTCTGTGGGGGTCTGGACCAAACGCGTGCAGGGCGTGAATTTTCTCTCGTCGGAAACCAAGCTGAGATGAAACGCCGGGGCTTGGGGGAGATCGACCTCGAGGTGCCCTGGGTGGAGATCCTGGGGGGTGTGAGGAAGGGGGGCCCTTCTTGTCCTCTCCGTTGATTCTGACGACCAGCAGAAAGCGGCGTGCTGGCTCCTGTCGCGTCGGCGGGCCCCATCGCTCCTGTTCCCTCTGCGCGGCCAGGGCGCGGGCGTCGGGGCCCCGGGCCGCGGCGGCCGGGTGGCGGGGGGAATAGGCGCGAGGGGCGCGTCGATTTGGCCGGCGCGGACGGACTTCGGCCGTCAGCCGCCCTGGTTGGGGGGCCCATCTCTCCCACCTCCAGGGTCGCTGCGCCGCGCGGGGCACTGCTGCTGCGAAGGAGGAGCGGGTCGTGGTTTCGCTCGAGGGTGGCCCCGGGAGGCTGGGGCAGACGAATTTTGCTCGCTTCGCGGGCCAACGCGCAGCCTCGCTGGCGATCGCGAGCGGGCCCCCGAGGTCGAGGCGGGCGGGGGTGGCCCAGGCGAGTCTTGGACGCCGAACGGTTTTAAGGGGGTGGTCCACGCCGGCGGGCGCGGGGCATGGGGGCAGGTGTCCTTGCGCCTGTCGGCTGCCTCTTGCCTGGAAGGGTCAGAACGACGAATCGGGGGCCCGTTTCCTGGAATGGTTGGGCCAGGCGCGACGCCCCCCCCCCCCCCCCTTAAGAAGCCGCCCGCCAAGAGAAACCTTCGCGGAGGACTTGTTCCCGAGCCGGGGGGGGGTCGTTCGGGCGGGCTTCGGGCTCCGGGGACGGGGGCCCTGGGATGTCGGCGGGGCGCCGTCGTTGCCCCATCCTGCGCCTGAGCAGTTCGGGCCCGGACCGCTCCTGCCCGCGGTCCGCCCCGATTGCGGGGCATGGGGGGCATGCTGATTGACGGCGGCCGATGAGCCGGAAAGACTGTCCGCAGGCTTGCCCCGAGATGAAGCTCGGCATGTCGCGGGCTGCCCCCCTCGTGGCTGGCGGCGGGGGCGGGGGCTCGGGGTGTCCCCGGAGGTTCTTCTCGCGGGGGCCGCTCGGCCCCTCTCCCCGGGCGCGGCCCGCCAGGTTGCGCGGGCCGCCGCCGTCGCGAAGGGCGATGGGGGGCCAGCCGCGGGAGGCGCGCGCGGGGGCGCGCCGGGGCCTCGATGGGGAGTTGATGAGAACGAGGCCATCGCACGCCGGCTGCGGGCCTGGAAAGGAGATGGCCGGCGCGGCCCCGGAGATGCGCGCGGGGCTTGGCTTTGGGAGGTCGAGGGGCGCCGCGGCGGGGCCTCGGGGCAGGCGCCGGCGCAGACTTGGTTCGCGCCGCGGCGCCGCGGGGCGCCTCAGGCGCAGCGGCGCGCGGGTGGGGGGGGCCTGAGGCGCCTGGGCCCGCCCGCGCCCCCGCGCGGCAGGGGGCGCGGCGCGGGGCGGGCGAGAGGCCGCCCCGTCCGGGTGGAGAGCGCCCAGCCCCAGATCGTAGAATGCCGCCTCTCAGAGTGCCAAGAGGAGCTTCGGGACGGGTGCGTCTTCGGCAGCTTGGCCCAGGGGGCGAGGGCGGCGCGCGCGACAGGGTGGGGGCGGCGGCCAGTGTTTGCGCGGGCGCGAGGCCAGAGGCCCGAAGGAGGACGAGGGCGGCCTGCCTGCTCACCTGGGCGGTCCAACTAGCGCGCTTCCAGCGGCGCTCGGAAAGGTGTGGCAAGGAGGAAGCCAGTGGCCGTTCGCCACAGCCGCGAGGCAGCGGGATGCCCGGGCCCGCTGGAATTGGCGCCCGTCGCTGGCGGGCCGCGGGGGCGTCGGCTGGGCTGGCTTCGAGCTGGGCGCGGGCGGGGGCGCGGCGCGGCGGCGTCCTTTTTCGTGCTCCGCGCTTCGGAGCACCTGGCGGGCCCCCGCGAGCCCCTGGCCGCCGGCGGGCTCCTCCTCGGGAGGGGCGTCGCCCCTCGGGCGCAGGGGGCAGTCTGCTCAACGTTTGGAGGAGCGGCTGCGCCGGTCATCTGCGACGAGAGAAGTACAGCAAACCAATGCAATGTCTGGTGCTGCCAGAACCGCTGCGCCACGGGGAGCGCATTCTGCCCGGCCAGAGCCCTTGCCGCGCAGGAGGCAGTTACTTGAAGGACCTCCAGGATCGGGCGGCGACGGCGGCTGGCGCCCACCCCTCGCGCGCGTGGGGCCGCTCCCTCAAGACGGAGGGGGGGGGCCGGCGCTTTCCGCGTCTCCCTCTGAAAGGCGCGCGGGCCTCAGAAGGGGCCTGGCCGAGGCGATGTTGGCCCATGACTTTCAGCTCGCCATCGGGGGCGCCAGTCGGATGGGACCTGGGGTGCAAGGGGCGGAGGGCAAGAACAGGATGGCCCACTTGTCCCTGGGGCCCATGTAAGTGGCCCTGCGAAGCCCGACCGGATAGACCGGCTGACGCAAAGCGAAAGGAGCTCCCCCACAATGCGGGCAGGGGGCCTGTGAGGGGAATGGCTGGTATATTTTTCCAATGCCAGTGCGCCGATTGGAATGCCCAGCCCGCGGCGGGCTGCTGAACGGGAGGGCGCCTCCTGGCGGTTGGCCAGTGGGGCCCCCGTCTGTGCGCAAGTGTGCCCGCGGTGCCCGGCCCGCAGATTGGGTGGCGCCCTTCTTGGCGATCGGCTTGGGCCCTCCCGTGGTATGTGCGCCTGCAGGCCGCGGGCTATTTGAAGCGGCGCGGGCCACCCACTCATTTGGCAGTCGGTCGTCGGTTCCTCGAGCGCGTTTTTAGTCGTAGGCCTGGGGCGCGACTTGGGCTCTTGGCGCCTATTTTGCGCGGGCGGCGGGCCGCGGATTGGCGCCGCGCTTTGCAAAAGGTTCCTCTCTCGTTTCCCCCTGTGAACTGGGGGGGCCCTCGTGGGGGATATTTTCTTGTCAGGGTTTGTTTATGAACTTTAGGATTCCCCGTTGTGGTGTGCCAGTTTTTTGTTATGTATACATACCTACCTACCGACCTACCTACCTACCTACATGCATACATACACATGTTCATGTGCATTTACATGTGCACATACACACATATGCATATTCTTCTGCTTATGCACAGTCTGCTGTCGCCATGAATATATATATATGTATGATTGCTTTTGTTGTTGTTGTCTCTTTCTCTCTCTCCCTCCTTCCCTCCCTCCCTCCCTCTCTCTCTATTCTTTTGGTTGGTTAGTCTTCTCTCGCTCTCTCTCTCTCTCTCTGTCTCTTTCTCGTTCTCTCTGCCTCCGCAGCTTTCTGGCTTCGAGCCGGCTGCGCCCCTTGTCTTATCCGCCCACCCTGAAATTCCGCTGCTGCGTGAGCGGCGGCGGGCCGCGGAGCGGCTGAACGCCGTTTGGCGCCATACTTTGCAAAAGGTGCCCATGTCGTCTCCCCTTGTGAACCATGGGGCCTCTCGTGGGGAATCCTCGAGTGTGATCGATTGCCGTCAGGGTGATTGCTCGCCGTTCGTTTGTTCTGATGTTCGCAGCTTTTCTCATCGCAGTACTCGCGCAGCGCTTTCGTAAAGTTGGCTAGCGCGTTGGCAGTCGTCTTTGCGTATGTGAGCAATTTTAGTCTGCAGACTTCCTCGTTGAGAAGCGGGGAGCTTGGATAACTAAGGTTGTTCTTAGGGGCGATGGTGTCGTTGGGGCATGACCGCTTGGCTTGTCATGCAGCGTGGGGGTCTCGACTCGCTTCGAACTGTGGCTGCCATGCGAGGCCTTTGTCGATCGCGAAGCTGAGCAGGCTGGCGGGTCGCTGAATTAATTTTCGCTTTGGGTTCGGAAGGGGCTCGATATTCTTCGGGTCATTCTGCGGTTGTTCCTCGAGCCCTCCCCGTGCACCCAGGATCTTGTGGTGCCGCACAGGGGTCTCGTTCCTTGTTTGGCTTTCCTCAGTTCAGCAGCCCGGCTGTAGCGCCGCGCCATCCCAACCCGGAGTCAGCCACCTGCGATGCCTCGTCTGCGCTCTGCCCGTGGTTCGCCGATGCGCTTCCTTCGGCCAGGAGCAGCAGGAGGCGGAGCAGAAACGGCGGGACATCGCCGAGCAGCACGAGGCCGAATGGCCCGCGTGTGCTTCTTTCGGATGCTCTCTCCTCGAGGGTTCGAGGAGCGAGGATCGAGGAGGAGGAGGAGGAGGATGAGGAGGTTGATGATGATGACGATGAGGAGGAGGAGGAGGAGGAGGAGGAGGAGGAGGGAGGAGGAGGAGGAGGAGAAGGAGAAGGAGCAGGACGAGGAGGAGGAGGAAGAGGAGGAGGAGTTGGAGGAGGTGGAGGAGGAGGAGAAGGAAGAGGACGAGGACGAAGAGAAGGAGGAGGAGGAGGAGGAGGAGGACCAGTGTAAAGCCAAGAGTCATCAACGATGTTGGAATTCACCCTTCCTCCAAGCTCCCTCTTCATAGGCCTCCATACCGGTTCATTTCCATTGAGGGAGCTGCCTCGTTGGAAGGCAACCGTTTGAAGATCCCCAGAAATTGTTCTCGGGATTTCAACGCCACGTATCAACCTGACTGCTGCATCTTGACGATCCGGAATCGTACCAGAGCGCCTTTCTTGGGACTTCAACACCGCGAGTCAATCTGACTGAAAAAGCGCGCTCGCAGCGTCGGGAATACACAAAGGGGGACCCCAGCTTCAAGCTACCTCCCCCCCCTCTCTTCCAAAAGGGAGGGGGAGCTTCCGAAGCTACCCCCCCTTCCCTTTTGTAGGTTTTTTATGCTAGGAGGGCCCTGGCTAAGGGGGGGGCTTCGAAACCATTCCCCCCCTCCCTCCCTTTTCCGGAGCAGAGGGTGAGCCCGGGCTTCCCTTTCAAAGGGGGGGGGGGGCTTCGGAAGCTACCCCCTCCCCTCCTTCTATTTTCGGTCTGGCCACGGGGGGGGCCGCTTCAAGCTCCCCCTCTCCCTCCTCCTTTGCAAAGGGGGGGCGGCTTCAAGCTCCCCCCCCTACCTCGCTAGTGCAACACCACGCTCGCATTCTTCACCGCGAGCGCGCACGCAGGAGCAAGCAACGAGCCGAGCGGAAACTTAGCAAGCTCAAGAGTGCCAAACCTTCGTTCACGACCACGCCGAAGATGCTCAAGGTTGACGGGAGACCGACGGCCGATAGAGCGAAGTGGTTGGAATGCGGGTACACTTTCGGCCGTCACAGGTTCACCGACCCAGAGAATTCACGCGACCATCAACTTTCCAGGTTCGCTGCGAGAGTAGCTGCCCACAGGAATGCAATCCAAGACGGTTCGTCGAAGTCCACGGTGGAGCTGTTAGACGTGATGCAGGCCAGGGCCTCTCTCCGTGCAGGCTCCGCACCTGGTCCGGATGGGGTCCCTCCAGGTTGGCCGCTGGGTCGTGGTGTCAGTTTTCCTCGGGCCCTGGTCTTTGTTTTTGGTTTTATTTTTTGGGTTGTTGTGGTTGTGGTTATTTTATGGTTGGCTTTATTGTGTGTTGTTTTGTTGTTTTGTGGTTTGGTTTGGTTATTCGCTATTGTTTGTTGGTTTGTTATCTTTGTGTTGTGGTATGTGTCTTGTGTTGTTGTTGTTGTGTTGGTTGTGGTTAGTGTTGGTTGTCGTGTTTTTTCGGTTAGTTTTGGTTTGGTTGTTGTTAGTTTTTTAGTTTTTTCGTGTTCTCGGCCCCTGGGTCGTGGTTTCGTTTTCTCGGACCCTGGTTCGTTTTCTGTTTTCTCGGCCCCTGGATCGTGGTCCTGTTTTCTCGGACCCTGGTTCGGTTTCTCGTGTTCTCCGTTTCTCGGCCCCTGGATCGTGGTCTCGTTTTCTCTGACCCTGGTTCGTTTTCTCGTTTTCTCGCTTTCTCGGCCCCTGGGTCGTGGTCTCGGTTTCTCGGGCCCCGGTTCGTTTTCTCGTTTTCTCCTTTTCTCGGCCCCTGGGTTTTTGTCTCTTTTTCTCGGTCCCTGGTTCGTTGTCTTGTTTTCTCGTTTTCTCGGCCCCTGGGTCGTGGTCTCGTTTTCTATGACACTGATTCGTTGTCTTGTTTTCTTTTTTATCGTCCCCTGGGTCGTGGTCTTGCTTTCTCGGACTCTGGTTCGTTTTCTCGTTTTCTTGTTTTCTCGGCCCCTGGGTCGTGGTCCTGTTTTTTCGGACCCTGGTTTGTTTTATCGTTTTCGCGTTTTCTCTGCCCCTTGGTCGTGGTCTCGTTTTCTCGGGCCCCGTTTCGTTTTCTCGTTTTCTCGGCTCCTGGGTCGTGGTCTCGTTTTCTCGTGCCCTGGTTCGTTTTCTCGTTTTCTCTGCCCTTGGGTCATGGTTTGGTTTTCTCGGGCCATGGTTCGTTTTCTCGTTTTCTCGTTTTCTCAGCCCCTGGGTCGCGGTCTCGTTTTCGCTGACCCTGGTTCGTTTTCTCGTTTTCTCGGCCCCTGGGTCGTGGTCTCGTTTTCTCTGACCCTGGTTCGTGTTCGCGTTTTCTCGTTATCTCGGCGCCTAGGTCGTGGACCCTGGTTAGTTTTACCGTTTTCTTGTTTTCTCGGCCCTTGGTTCGTGGTTTCGTTTTCTCGGGCGCTGGTTTGTTTTCTCGTTTCCTCGTTTTCTCGGCCCCTGGTTAGTAGTCTCGTTTTTTCGGGCCCTGATTCCTTTTATCGTTTTCTAGTTTTCTCGGCCCCTGGGTCGGGGTCTCGTTTTTTAGGACCGATCTTCGCGTTTTCTCGGCCTGGGTCGCGGTCTCGTTTTCTCGGACTTCTCTCTCGCGTGCCGAGCGTTGCCCTGCAATTGCACGGCTGCGCTGGCCGCCGCCAGGCTCGGCTGAGGCGCCTGGAGGAGGAGAAGCGGCAGCGGGCGCTGAAGCAGCGCCGCGAGGAAGAGCGGCGGCGATCGGAGGAGGAGCGGGACCCCTGCGGGGGGCGTCGTCGTCGTCGTCGTCGTCGTCGTCGTCGTCGTCGTCGTCGTCGTCGTCGTCGTCGTCGTCCTCGTCGTCGTCGTCGTCGTCGTCGTCGTGGTAGTGGTAGTGGTTGTGGTCGTCGTCGTCGTCGTCGTCGTCGTCGTGGACGTGGTCGTGGTCGAGGTCGTCGTCGTCGTCGTCGTCGTCGTCGTCGTCGTCGTGGTCGTCGTCGTCGTCGTCGTCGTCAGCGTCGTCAGCGTCATCAGCGTCGTCAGCTTTGATGAAGACCTTCGGCACCTCGACGCCTGCCTCGCTGCCTCAAGACGTGCCAGCGCTGTTCGCGCGCAGGGGGTAGCGGTTCGATCCCAGCCAAGCCCGACGGCGGCTGCACGTCAGCCTTCTGCGAGCGTGAGGTGCAGGTGTGGGCGAGGGCCTCGGTCGAACACAGAGGGCACGCCGAATGGGGAACGGGCCTGCCAGTGGGTGCCCCGCGGAGTCTTCTTACAGTCGGGGCGCTGGAGAAGGAACCCTTTTCGTTGGGGAGGGGCTCGGTGTTCCTTGATTGTTTTACAGTTTGCCTTGGGTTTTCCTTAGATTTTCCATGGGGAATCGAAGTTTAACTTATGGGAACAGGGGGCCTCGTTCCTTATTTATGGTTCCTTAGGTCAAGGCCCCGACTGTATTGCCCGACGGCCCCGGACGCCCATTGGAGTTTATGGGCCTCCTGCGGAGCCCAACGTCGACTGAACAATGTGCCCCTAGATTCCTACAGCAAGGTTTCTGAGTGTATGTGTCTGCTGTACCACATCCTTTTGTATGCGCTGGTGCGCGGATGAGTGCGTGTGTCGGACCGCAGGCCTGGCGACGCACCGGGTGTCCCGGCAGGTCTCCATGTGCAAGGGGTCCCCGCCAAGTCTTGTGACTTAGCGTGTCGCTCCGCCGGTTCTGGTCCACCGCGCGTCGGCGTGACACGCTAACCACGTTCCAATTCCAAATCTTCGAGGTTTGAGGTTCGAGGTTGGAGTTTTTTGGGCCTTTACATGGGTTGTCAACGACGATTTTCCAGCCTCTGGATGCCTTCCAGGAGCTGCGCCTGACCGAGAGCGTTCCGAAGGTGTCTGGATTGTCCCGAACGGCCGCCAGATGGCCGAGTTATGCAGTGTCCATTTCGATCCGATCGATCCGATTCGATGTCGGTTTCGGCTATTTCGGTTCGATTCGATTCCGATGTTCTGTCGATCTGGTGCGGCCCGACGTTTTCATTGCGCTGTTGTGCATTCTGGCGTAGCCGATCCGATTCGACTTCGATTCCATTCCGATGCAGCCCGATCCGACGCGCATTCCGTGTCGACCCGAATTCCCTATTCGATGCTGGTTGTTCCTGATTGTTACCCGGAAGCCACCAGGTGTTCTCAGATGTTCGTTTTGGGGACCTGCTTGGGGCCCACGTAGCGGATCTGCTCGACTCCAGCTTGCCTGTCGTTCGACTCCAGTTCGGCTCAAGCTAGGCTCAGACTCGACTCGAGTTCGGCTCAGGTTTGGCTCACGTCGACGGGCGTCCGACACCGCATCAGCGCTGGAGTGGAGCAAGTGGCCCCAGGAAGGTTCCTAGAGCGAGCATCTCACACCCAGATTACCCCCCAGTGGCACAAGGTTATTCCCAATCCGCGCGTCGGCGGCCTGGCCGAAAAAGGTGTGCGGCGGTGCGAGGGGGCGAGGCTGGCCGCAGGTCGCGCATCGCAGTGTGTGACGCGTGAAGTGAGGTGACCGAGCCTCACAGTAGCGTGGGGTGCTCGCCGAATATGCTTCGTATCGACATTGTATTCGTTGAGTCGTTACCTGGAGCTGTATCGCGGGTCACATCAAGAGTAGGCCATTGCAGTGTTTTTGCTGACGCATGATGTTTCTGTGGCCTTTCTCATGGGGCTCACTGCTGCCATGCAACTAACTTCAAGACGCCTGATCACTCTGCAGGGTTCGCTCCGGGCGAGGCAGCCCTGTCGGGCGAGGTCAAGAAGCTAGTCACCAAAGCAATGGCCAAGACGGCCGACTGCACTTCGCTTTCTTCTCGAACTTGCCCCCTCATCTCCTCGCACCGCGTTGACCGCTTCACGTTTTCGGTCATCCCTCTCTTGCTCTCTGTACCCCGCGGTCGTCCCCGGGCCCGCAGATTGAGAAGATGAAGGTTGAGCAGGAAAGCAGGCGTAAACAGGCGCAGAGGTCACCTGGCGTGCTGCGGCTCTTCAGCGCCTCCGTCGCTGGCTGCCACTTCGCACGTCCCTTCTATGCTTGTACATCTTTCCCATTCTGGGAGTCCCGTGCCATGACTACCATGAGGCATATACATTTTCACACATACGTATACACACATACATGTGCATACATACGCAGGACGACAGATTTTCCTCTTGTGGTGCAAATGGCGATGATGAATAGCTCCGTTATGCCAGCCAGCTAATGTTTTTCAGCCTCGCGGGAGAGAGCTTCTCGGTCTGGCACATTCGGGTGCGAGTCTCCTCCCCTCAAGCCCGCAGCGTTCTGACCCCGGTCGCGAGACGGTTGTGCATTTGTGGTTGCTGAGAATCCTGCTGTGATTTCGGGGTGGGTCTCGAGGCTCGCGCAGGGGTGTGCCGATCTTGGGAGGAGTAGAAGCTCTGTCAACAGCTTTGGCCGATAAATGACCGAGTGAAAAAAGGGGACCCCAGCAGAAATCCCCGGCATACTCCTCGACCTCCTCCTATGTCAATCCCGCTCGATCCCGCCCGCACACATATACACATAAATATACATATACATACAGTATACAATAAACATGCACATACATATACATAAACACATACGTATACACATACACAGACATGTACACACATACATTTACATGTACACATACATTTACATATACATGTACATTTGCATATGCCTATAAACGTATATACATATATATACATACATCTACATGTGCATATCCATGTCCAAATTCTTACACACATACATATACGTATACATGACCATATACATGTACATCCACATATCCAGATGCATATACATATACACATGCATATACATATACATCTACACATACACATACATATACGTATACACATACATTTACTTATACATACATACATACATGCACATACATCATACACATACATGTACATATTCCTATAACATACATATGGCTAGTCATATACGTATGCATCTACATATACATGCACATGTACATATACACATACAATTTCACGTACACATACAACTACATATGCATACACATATACATATACACATATACACCTATCTACGCATTTACATATTCACACACATATGCATGTACGCGTGTATGCTTATGTACGTGTGCCTGACAAACGTGCATGTGCTTGCATATGTATCTGTATATGTTTATGCATTTTGATCTGAGTATGTATAGGTTGATGAACGGCCACGCACATATGTATAGACGTGTGTATATATAGATATATACATGTACATCCGTACAGCCAATTCTGGAGCCCACGATGTGTTGCCCTAGGGCGAAAATCTGGTCTTCGTGTGCACGGGTGGGGCGGGTGAGGCGCACGGAGAGGAACATGATGAGGTGATGTACGGAGGGGCGGGAGGGCGGGCGGGCGGGGGGGGGGGCGGGGGGGGCGGCGGGCGTATCGGGATTTGAGACGACTCTTTAAATGTGATATCTTGCATCGGGACGCTGTTGAGTATTGGGTGTTGTCTTGAAGATGGGGGTTCTTAAGTGCAAGGTGTTGTCTTGGAAACGGAGGCTGTTGAGTACAGGGTGGTGCATGCTGCACGGAAGGCGGGCGGGCGGGCGGGCGGGCGGCGGGCGGGCGGGCGGGCGGGCGGTGGGCGGGCGGGAGGGCGGGTCTGGAATTGAATCGATTTCTTAACGATTCTCTCTTGCAGTGGACCTCTCGAGTACTGGGTGTTGTCTTGGAGACGGAGGCTTTTGACTACAGGGTGTTTGAGTACAGGGTGGTGAATGCTACACGAAAGACGGGCGGGCGGGCGGTGTGCGGGCGGGCGGGCAGGTCGGGATTTTAATAGACTCTTTAAGGATTCTCTCTTGCAGCGGGAGCCTCTTGAGTACTGGGTCTTGTCTTGGAGTTGGAGGCTGTTGACTACAGAGTGTTGCCTTGGAGGCGGAGGCTGTTGAATACAGGGTGGCGCATGCTACACAGAAGGCGGGCGGGCGGGCGGGCGGGCGGGTCGGTAATTGAATCGACTTCTTAAGGACTCTCTCTCTTGCCGCGGGAGCCTCTTGAGTATTGGGTGTTGTCTTGGAGACGGAGGTCTTGGATACGGAGGCTCTTGACTACAGTGTGGTGCGTGTTACACGGAAGGCGGGCGGGCGGGCGGGCGGGCGGGCGGGAGGCGGGTGGGCGGGTGGGTGGCGGGCCCGCGGATCGGGATGTGAATCGACTCCTTACGGATTCTTTTTTGCAGCGGGAGCTTGTTGAGTATTAGGTGTTGTATTGGAGACGGAAGCTGCGGAGGCTGTCCCCTCAAGGGTCTTGGAACTCGAAACGGACGGATCTTTCGGGGGACCGCGCGCAAACGCGGATAGTAAGAAATATGCGTGGGGGGATCTTGAATGGATTGTACCATATACATACGTATATGGTCGCCCCCTGTGATCATACCTTTTTCGGCTTCTCTGCTTCTTCATCGTTTTCCTTTCTCTTCTTTCTCTTCGCCCTCGCCTCCTCCTCCACCTTTTCCTTTTCCTCCGCCTCCTTCTCCTCCTCCTCCTTCCTTCTTATTGTCACGATATAAAACCCATACCAGGCAGGGTTTGGCGCCGTCAGAGCTAGGAAACACTGTTTTTTTTGTGTGTGTGTGCGTTTTGGTTTGTGAAGCTACGAAGCACTCTGCATTTTTGTTGCTGTTGTTGTTGTTGTTGTTGTTGTTGTTGTTGTTGTTGTTGTTGTTGTTGTTGTTCTATCATTCTTAAGGAATAATTATTGCTGATCCCCCCTCACCGGTGCACATGGATTTTTTCAATTGAAGTGCCCCCCCCGGGGCTCGCACTTCGTTTTTTGTCAAGGAAAGTCTTCCTGCTCAAACTGGCCCCCTGGCCCCCCGGTTACAACAACACCGGCTCCCGCCTGAGACTTCCTCACAATTTAGCCAGGACCCCCGCTCCCGCCCGAGACTTCCTCGCATTTTATTCAGGAATCGCGCTCTCGCTTGGGACTTCCTTACGATTTATTTAGGAATCGCTCCTCCTGCGCTCTGGAGTCGCGCTCTCGCTGGAGACTTGCTTGTAATTTACTGAAGAATAGCGCCCTTGCGTTGGAATTTCTTGCAATTTACTCTAGCGCCGCGCTCCCGACACCCAGGCACCCAGGAGTCGCGCTCACGCTTAGGACTTCTTCACAGATTACCTAGGAATCGGGATCTCGCTGCCCTTCGTGGCCCCGTTGCAGCCCTTCGTGGCCCCCTCGCTTTGTTTCGTGGCCCCGTTGCAGCCCTTCGTGGCCCCCTCGCTTTGTTTCGTGGCCCCGTTGCAGTCCCTCGTGGCCCCCTCGTTGCCCTTCGTGGCCCCGTTGCAGCCCTTCGTGGCCCCCTCGCTTTGTTTCGTGGCCCCGTTGCAGCCCTTCGTGGCCCCCTCGCTGCCCTTCGTGGCCTCGTTGCAGCCCTTCGTGGCCCCGTTGCAGCCCTTCGTGGCCCCCTCGCTGCCCTTCGTGGCCCCGTTGCAGCCCTTCGTGGCCCCCTCGCTTTGTTTCGTGGCCCCATATATGTATGCCCTTCGTGGCCCCCGCTCGTTCGCGCCCGTGGTGGCCCCACATGCATGCCCTTCGTGGCCCCGCTGTCGCCCTTCGTGGTCCCCTCGCTGCCCGTCGTGTCCCCGTTGCTGCCCTCAGTGGCCCCGTCCGTACCCTCCGCGGCCCAACATACGTATGCCCCCGCTCGTTCGCGCCCGTTGTGGCCCCATGTGCATGCCCTTCGTGGCCCCGCTGTCGCCGTTTGTGGCCCCCTCATTGTCCTACGTGGCCCAGGTGCTACCCTCAGTGGCCCCATCGTTGCCTTCTGTGGCCCCGCATTATCTGCCCTTCGTGGCCCACGCTCGTTCGCGCTCTTCGTGGCCCCATACGCATTCCCTTCGTGTCCCCGCTGTCGCCCTTCGTGGCCTACTTCGTGTCCTTCGTGGCTCTGCTGTCGTTCTCTCTCGCTCTCGCTTTCGCTCGTCGTCGTCGTCGCCGTCGCCGTCGTTGCCGTCGTCGTTGTTGTTGTTGTTGTTATTGTTGTTGTTGTTGTTGAACATTATTAATTCTAAAGAATAATTATTGTTGGGCCCCCTGGTGCACGCCCCCCCCCCGCGCCTAGGCCGCAGCCACATTTTCATAATTTTCGTGAGGAAGTCTCAGGTAAAACGATGTCATCCAGATCCGGTTGTTTTGTTGACGCCCGCTTTCCCTGTCAAAAAACACTATAAAATGACATGTCTTGTTCTAACATAACCAAACTTCAAGAATCCTTTGCAAAAAATGACACGAAGTGCACACTCGCGCGCGCAAGATGAAATCCTTCCAAAACCTTAGTTTTCGTAGCGATTTTAACATAAAAACATGAAAAACCCAATGGTTTTTCAAAAAAAAAGTTTCAAAAAATCATCTTGCGCGCTCTTGCGGATTTCTGAGGAAACCCAATATTTTTTCAACATTTCTGTCAAACGGGCTCTTGCGAGCAACTTTTTCACGTGCTTCGAACTTCTGCAACAACGGTTGCGCGCATGCCAGGGCCATCATCCCTGTCAAATAATACCATATTGGACACATTCGTTTTTTCTTCGCGCGCGCACGCCGTCGTCGTCGGCCGCGGGGCCCTGAATAGTAGCCACGGTCGTCCGCATGCCACGAAGTGAAGTGTCCGAACGTCATAGGGCGGGAAGCTGGGTGTGGGTGGTGGCGAAGAGTCGTTATGGAAATTTGGTAGAGCTTGAACCGGCCCCCCCACACAGTGGGGGTATTGCCCGCCTCCTATGAAAACCCTGGCACTGGTGAGAACGGAGTGTCCCCAGTCTTAAATGATTGTTGTTGTTGTTGTTGTTGTTGAATTCTCATTTCTGAAGAATAATTATTGTTGATCCCCCCCACCGGTGCATATTGTTTTTCTTAATCAAAGTGTGCCCCTCGACGCTCGCACTCTTTTATTGACAGGGAAAGTCTTGATGCTCAAACTGGGCCCAACGGCTCCCGCTTGAGACTTCCTTACAATTTAGCCAGGACCCCCGCTCCTGCCCGAGACCTCCTCTGGCCCAGTTGCTACCCTCGGTGGCCCCATAGTTGCCTTCTGCGGCCCCGCATTATCTGCACTTCGTGGCCCCCGCTCGTTCGCGCTCTTCGTGGCCCCATACGCATTCCCTTCGTGTCCCCGCTGTCGCCCTTCGTGGCCTACTTCGTGCCCTTCATTGCCCTGCTGTCGTTCTCTCTCGCTTTCGCTTTCGCTCGTCGTTGCCGTCGTCGTCGTCGTCGTCGTCGTCGTCGTCGTCGTCGTCGCCTTCGTCTTCGACGTCGTCGTCATCGCCGTCGTCGTCGTCGTCGTCGTCGTCGTCGTCGTCGTCGTCGTCGTCGTCGTGGTCGTCGTCGTGGTCGGTCCCCTGTCCGTCCCTCTTGGGGTCGGGTCGACGGTCCGCGGCCGCCCCGCCGATCAGCGCTGCCGCTGGCCAGGCCGACGGTCCGCGGCCGCCCCGCCGCTTGCCGGGGCCCGGCCTGCAGGGAAGAAAGGTATACCCCAAAAGGGGTTCGATCGAAGACGAAGAGGGCGGGTATCGAGGGTTTGGGAAATATGCGTTATTGGACACTCGAGAATATAAGTGCGAACAGTCTTAGAATTATCCCGGCAAAGCAACCTAACAGCGATGTGTAGGAGCATATCTGGAAGCATTCCCCTTAAGATTCAGATGATAATCCAGTTGTAGAATTCAGCTGTTCTCGCAGTCGTAGTCGCATTCGCGATGACAGTC
Source organism: Prorocentrum cordatum (assembly GCA_963575745.1). Lineage (NCBI taxonomy): Eukaryota > Dinophyceae > Prorocentrales > Prorocentraceae > Prorocentrum > Prorocentrum cordatum. Next base: position 673,412 of record CAUYUJ010016549.1, on the reverse strand, counting down.
GCAGTGGCAACGGCAGTCGCAGTCACAGCCTCAGCCTCAGCCTGCCTCAGCCTCAGCCTCAGCCTGCCTCAGCCTCAGCCTCAGCCTCAGCCTCAGCCTCAGCCTCAGCCTGCCTTCAGCCTCGGCCTCAGCCTCAGCCTGCCTCAGCCTCAGCCTGCATCAGCCTCAGCCTCAGCCTCAGCCTCAGCCTGCCTCCTCAGCCTCAGCCTCAGCCTGCCTCTGCCTCAGCCGCAGCCTGCTTCAGCCTCAGCCTCGCCTCAGCCTCAGCCTGCCTCAGCCTCAGCCTGCTCAGCCTCAGCCTGCCTCAGCCTCAGCCTCAGCCTGCCTCAGCTTCAGCCTCAGCCTCAGCCTCAGTCTGCCTCAGCCTCAGCCTCAGCCTGCCTCAGCCTCAGCCTGCATCAGCCTCAGCCTCAGCCTCAGCCTGCCTCAGCCTCAGCCTGCCTCAGCCTCAGCCTCAGCCTGCCTCAGCCTCAGCCTCAGCCTGCTTCAGCCTCAGCCTCAGTCTGCCTTCAGCCTCGGCCTCAGCCTCAGCCTGCCTCAGCCTCAGCCTCAGCCTCAGCCTCAGCCTCAGCCTGCCTCAGCCTCAGCCTGCCTCAGCCTCAGCCTCAGCCTGCCTCTGCCTCAGCCGCAGCCTGCTTCAGCCTCAGCCTCAGTCTGCCTTCAGCCTCGGCCTCAGCCCCCGCCTGCCTCAGCCTCAGTCTGCATGAGCCTCAGCCTCAGCCTCAGCCTGCCTCAGCATCAGCCTGCCTTAGCCTCAGCCTCAGCCTGCCTCAGCCTCAGCCTCAGTCTGCCTTCAGCCTCAGCCTCAGTCTGTCGTCGGCCTCGGCCTCAGCCCCAGCCTGCCTCAGCCTCAGCCTGCATCAGCCTCAGCCTCAGCCTCAGCCTGCCTCAGCATCAGCCTGCCTCAGCCTCAGCCTCAGCCTGCCTCAGCCTCAGCCTCAGCCTCAGCCTCAGCCTCAGCCTCAGCCTCAGCCTGCTTCAGCCTCAGCCTCAGTCTGCCTTCAGCCTCGACCTCAGCCTCAGCCTGCCTCAGCCTCAGCCTGCATGAGCCTCAGCCTCAGCTTCAGCCTGCCTCAGCCTCAGCCTGCCTTAGCCTCAGCCTCAGCCTGCCTCAGCGTCAGCCTCAGCCTGCTTCAGCCTCAGCCTCGGTCTGCCTTCAGCCTCGGCCTCAGCCTCAGCCTGGCTCAGCCTCAGCCTGCCTCAGCCTCAGCACCAGCCTGCCTCAGCATTCAAAGTGTGGTCCGGGAAGGGAGTTCTGGGAACTCGAAGAACACGAAGTGGCCTACAGTTGTCTCCGGGCATTCAAAATCATGCCCAATGGAGTTCTGGGAATTCGAAGACCGCCTACAGTTGGCTCTGGGCATTCAAAATCATGCCCAGGAATGGAGTTCTGGGAACTCGAAGACCACGAAGTGGCCTACAGTTGGCTCCGGGCATTCAAAATTATGCCCAGGAATGGAGTTCTGGGAGCTCGAAGAACACGAAGTGGCCTACAGTAGGCTCCAGGCATTCAAAATCATGCCCAGGAATGGAGTTCTGGGAACTCGAAGACCACGAAGTGGCTTAAAGTTGGCTAAAAAAGGAGTCCCCGGATTCCCGCGGCACCCGTCCGGCATCTGTCCGGCATCTGCCCAGACCCCCTTGGGGAGTCATGATGCTTTCTTTTGAGGCCACTAGAAACCTATCAGTCTTCGCTGTTAGGTAATTGTTGTTGTTGAACATTATTACTTCTAAAGAATAATTATTGTTGGGAACCCTGGTGCACGACCCCCCCGCCGCGCCTAGGCCGCAGCCACATTTTCATCATTTTCGTGAGGAAGTCTCAGGCAAAACGGGTTGGTCCGGATCCGGTTGTTTTGTTACGGCCCGCTTTCCCTTGCAAAAAATAAGCTAAAGTGGACATTTCTTGTTCTAACATAACCAAACTTCAAGAATCCCTTGCAAACAAATAAGGTAAAGTGGACATTCGCGCGCGCAAGACGAAATCCTTCCAAAATCCTTAGTTTTCTTAGCGATTTTAACACAAAAACATAAACAAAAACAATGTTTTTTTTGTTAAAAAAAACTTGTCAAAATTTCATCCCGCGCGCTCTTGCGGATTCGTAGGAAACCCAACACTTTTTAAACATTTCTGTCAAACGGGCTTTTGCGAGCAACTTTTTCGAACTTCTGCAACAACGGTTGCGCACCTGCCAGGGCCATCATCCCTGTCAAATAATACCATGCGGGACACATTCGTTTTTTCTTCGCGCGCGCACGCCGTCGTCGTCGGCCGCGGGGCCCTGAATAGTAGCCACGGTCGTCCGCATGCCACGAAGTGAAGTGTCCGAACGTCATAGGGCGGGAAGCTGGGTGTGGGTGGTGGCGAAGAGTCGTTTGGAAATTTGGTAGAGCTTGAACCGGCCCCCCCACAAAGTGGGGGTATTGCCCGCCTCCTATGAAAACCCTGGCACTGGTGAGAACGGAGTGTCCCCACGTGCTAGTAATTGTTGTTGTTGTTGTTGTTGTTGTTGTTCTTGTTTGTTTTCTTGGTTTTGCAGGCCCCGGTGCTCGCCGCGGCCTCCCTCGCAACACTTCTTCCTGAGCCTGCAAAGCCAACAAACAAACATACACAGTAACTGGCGCCATGTGCGCAAGGAAGCAATGTGTAGTTTTGTGTTTGTTTTGGCTTGTAAAACCACGAAACAGATTTGTTGTTTTGCAAGCTCCAGTGCTCGCCGCGGCCTCTCTCGCAACATTTCTCTCTGAGCCTGCGACACCCCCAAAGACAAAACAAACAGTGTTTCCTTGCATCCCGGACCAACAGAAACTAACATCAAAACGTACGCAGTAGTTGGCGCCGTCAGAAACATTGTTTTTTTCTTGCAGGCGCCAGTGCTCGCCGCGGCCTTCCACGCAACATTTCTCCCTGAGCATGCAAAACAAAAACCACAACAAAACACAGTGTTTCCTTGGATCCTAGACAAAAACACAAACAAAACAACCATACACAGCGTTTCCTTGAACCGAGGGTGAGGACGCCTGGCCATTCAGGATTCCTTCGTTCAAATTCCTTGTGAAGGGTTCATTAGTAAAGATTCATTCGTAAGGTTTCCTTCATGCATATTCTTTAGTAAGGATTCCTTAATTGAGATTCCTCAGTGAGTCCTTAGCTGAGATCTCTTATTCAGGTTTCCTTAGCGACTCCCTATGACATTTTTCTTACAGTCAGGTTCTTCGAGTAGAGATTCCTTGCGTATTCCTTCTAACGGATTTCGCATGAAGGATTCTGGGGGACAGATTCCTTGTTATGGACTTCTGAATAAAGATGCCATAATCAAGATTCCTTGTGAAGGATTCCTTATTGAAAATTCCTTGTAATGGATTCTTCACGAAGGATTCCTGGTTCAGGATTCCTTAGTCTTACGAAGGACTCCGTATTAAGGATCCTTTGTTAAGGACTTCTTACATCAGAGTTTGTATTGTGTGTTCTTTGCTACTTATCCCTTGGTACGGATTCTTTAGTACATGTTCCTGAAAAAGGGTGTCTTTATTCAGGCTCATTATTCAGGATGCCTTCTGAAGGATTCTCTTGCGTAGGAATCCTGATTTAGGATTCTTCAGTTCAGATTGCTTCTTTGGGATTCCTTAGTAAGGATTCCGGATGACGGATTCCCTATTAAGGATTCCTTAGTCAGATTACCGTAGCAAATATTCTTCAGTAAAGATTCCTTGGTCAGTCTTCCTTAGTATGGATTCTGTAAGTCGGATGCCTTATGAAGGATACTTCGGCGATTCCTTATGGCAGATTCCTCACGTAGGGTTCCTTGTCTTAAGGGTTCCTTAGTTACGATTCGTTTTTAAGGTTTCCTTGGTTTCCTATTCCTTATTGGCGGTTCCTGATTCAAGGTTTCTTATTTCGGGGATTTCTCAGTTAAGGGTCCTTTATCGAGGAATCGTCGGTACATATTCCTTATTCGGTGAAACATTACGTAGGAAGCATTCGTTTTGCAAAGGTTCCTTACGAAGGGTTTCTTAGTTAAGGTTCCTAAAGGAGTTTTCCTTTGTAGAGATTCCTGATCCAGGATTCCGTATTAAGGACCCCTTGTTCCGGATTCCTCAAGAATTCCTTCTCCTCCCTTCACCACCATCATCATCATCATCATCATCATCGTCATCATCATCGTCATCAGCATCGTCATCATCATCATCATCATCATCATCATCACCATCATCATCATCATCATCATTATCGTCATCATCATGTTCGTCGGTTTCGCAGTCGTCTTATCTATCTCCTCTTCCTTTCCGCTCAAATTATATAGTTCTTCCTTCTCCTCCCTCTCCTTTTCCTCAGCGTCCCCCTCTTGAGGGCTGAGGGGGACTGGGGTCCAGCGCGGGCAGCCGCTCCCAGCCCGAAGTCGGAGGGCTCCGCTGAAGGAGGATGAGAGGATGAGGAGGAACGGCGGCGAGCGGGGGGCAGCTGAGGGGGAGGACGAAATATAAAAAAAGTGACCAGGGCCGAAGCCAAGGCAAATGGTATGATCACAGAGGGGGGGCAGATCTGTATGTCGATATGTGTGAAAGAGAGAGAGAGAGAGAGAGAGAGAGAGAGAGAGAGAGAGAGAGAGAGTGTGTGTGCGTGCGCTTGCGTACATCTATGCATGTAGCTGTATATGTTTATGGCATGTATACAAACTACATGTGTATACGTGTATTTATATGGATCTGTATATGGTAGCCAGCGTGAACTCCAAACCGTGTGTTTCTAGGAGCACTTATGTTGTGCAATACATGTGGCGCAACCTAGTTGGTACAATCTGCGTGGCACAACTTATGAGGTGCAACCAATCACTTGCTCAACTTGAAGCTGTCCTCTCCACTGCTCGTGCAAACATCCCACCCTCCCACCCGCAGCTTGGTCGCAAGACCTCTGAAGACCGTGACGGTGGGTACCAAATGGCAGTTGGCAACGACACCGACGCCGACGGCGACAGCGACAACGACGACGACGACAACGCCGACAACGACTACGACGACACCGACGACGTCTCCAACGACTTCGACGACGACGACGACGACGACAACACCGACGCTGATGACGACGACGACGCCGACGCTGACGACGACGACGATGACAACGCCGACGACGACGACGCCGCCGCCGACGACGACGACGACGACGATGCCGACGAGGACGACGACGACGACGACGACAGCGACGACGAAAACGACGACGACGACGCCAACGAAGACGACGACGACGACGAGGGGGGAGGGAGGACGACGACGCCGACGACGACAACGACGATGGAGGAGGGAAAACGACGACGACGACGGCGACGAAATAGGAGGGACAACGACGAAACGCCCACGAACACGACGAGGGAGAAACGACGACCACGGCGACAACGACGACGGAAACGACGACGACGCCAACACGACGACGACGACGAGGAAAGACAGGAGGACGACGGCGACGAGGACGACGACGAGGGAGCAGGGAGGACGGCGACGACGACGACGACGCAAGATCGCGCGTGCACGCTTTTGTTGGACATCTGTGTTGCGAAACCTTGTGTTTTTGTATGTTTTTTTGGACACACGATTTTGACATTCTTCCGAAACCATAGGTTTTTGGAAGGATTTCGGCATGCGCGCTCGACGACGCGCGCGTCTGCACTTCGTCTCCTTCTTTTGCAGAGGATTCTCGCGACGGCACGCGCGCAAGGGCGTTCGACAGATTTCGACATGCGCGCGCGAAGCGTTTGGTAGTATTTTTTGAGAAAGTTGAAAAGCCGATGGTTTTCTTAAGATTTCGCAAGAGCGCGCGCGTCAGCTTTTTTAGGAACGCAGTGTTGCGAAACCGCGTGTTTTTGTAAGTTTTGTTTTGGAACATCGATTTCGCAATCTTTCCGAAACCGAAGGTTCTTGAAGGATTTCGGCATGCGCGCGCGGCGACGCGCGCGTGTGCACTTTTTTTTATTTTTTTATTTTTTTTTATTTTTTATTTTTTTTTATATATATATATATAAATGATTCTTGATAAACGAGAGTGCGCGCATATGTTTTCTTTTACAGAGGTTGGCGGGGGGGAGTGATACCGGGCTGGCTGGGATAGTATGAATTCATATTTCGGATGGACGAGTGTGCAGATAAATATGAAATCGCAATACCCCAGGGGGGACCGTTAACTCCGGGGGACCGTTCATTTTTTAAGAAAGGAGAATCTATGTGGAGCAATTGGTAATTAGAATCGAGTTGGCACATTCCACGCTCTTGCAAATATTCCACCCATCCACCCGCAACTTGCTTTGCAAATCCCATGCTGCGGCGATTGCGATGAGCGCTTGGCATTGGTCCCTTGGCAGAACTTGGTGGACACGTTTTAAATCTGTAGTCTTACCAAGGATCCCGCGAGTGCATTTTTTATACAAATATAAACACACAAGAAAACGGATGTTGCAAAACATGTTTCTATGTTTTCGGGACTCTTTTTTTGAAATCCTTGCGAAACCAACAGTTTTTGAAGGGTTCCGGCATGCGCGCGCGACGACGCGCACGTGCGCACGTCGTGCCTTTTTTTGCAAAGGGTCTGTGCGACAACACGCGCCCAAGGGCATTCGAACGATTTCAACATGCGCGCGCGAGGGGCCCGTTTGGTTGCATGTTATGGAAATGTGACGCGTGGTTTTCTAAAGAATCCGCAGGACCGCGAACGCAGGCTCTTTTGAACACTCATGTGGCGAAACCATATGTTTTATCTGTTTTCGGGACATTTGTTTTTGAATTCGCCGCGGAACCTAAAGTTTTTGAATGAATTTGGCTTGCGCGCGCGACGACGCGCGCGTGTGCACGTTGTTTCGTTTTTTGCAAGGAGTTCTTGCGACAGCACGGGCGCAAGGTTGTTCGAACGATTTCGGCATGCGCGTACGAGAGGCCCACTTCGTAGAATCTATGAACATGTTGACAACCTATGGTCCTTAAAATCGCCAGAGCGCGGGTGTAAACTTTTGTTGAACATCATATTTGCGAAGCCATGTGTTTTTATATGTTGACATGAGTTTCGATTTTGAATTCCTTGCGAAAACTTGGGTTCGCGTGTGTGCACTTCGCTTCGTTTTTTGCACGGGATTATTGAAAACTGCTTCGCCTCAGCCCCTCGCCAGCCTTTGCGGGTGAGTGCCCGCGGTGCGCTGTGCACGCAGCCGCCGTGAGCGGGTTCGGCCAGGCTGTGTCTAGGATTCGAGCGTATGGACGAGGGGAAGGGGGGCGAGGTGGGGGGAGGAACCGTCAGGGTTTCTGCGGTGTCCCAACAGTGGTTCGGCCAGCAGGAAGGGTGTCCAGGTTTGAGGTGATGGGTTCGGGAAGGTTTTCTGTTTTTTCGGCTTCCTTTGGTTGTTTTCGGGCCTTAATACGGATCCTGTGCGAAAAATGTGTCCGGGAACCGGTTTTGAGAGGATTTGCCGTCATCTTTTCTTCTGGACAGATTTTTTCAGGGCCTATCCATTTCAGACCCTCCGGCCGCCTCCAATGGTCCCGCCCCTATGAGAAACGCGGGGCCTAAAAACAGCCTCTCACGTTTAATGGTATATTACCAGAAGATTGGACTTTAACTTCGGCTAGGCCCAGTGCATGTGATGCTTTACCTTAGCCAGCTTGGTTCGATTCGGCACATGAACACAGAGGGGAGGACTCCCAATACTTCAAGCAGACTTTGGCGCGCCAGCGGGAGCTGCGGCACGAGGCCGACGAGGCCCAGGCGCAGGTAGCTGCGAAGGTCACCGAATGAGCCAGCGTCAGCTCCGCCTTCGCTTTTCCCATACACCTGTGCCGATGGCCGCGGTAGTCCGCGCTCCTTCACGGCAGGCTCCCGCGCGCCTGCGGACTGACAGCGGCTAGCGGCCGCCCTCCCCCCAAAACACAAATTTCAAGCTGACTTTTTCGTGCTCATTCGCGCTGTCGCTATTTGACGGATTGTACTTCGCAAAGCAAAGCGCATTGTTCCATAAACAGACACACTCCGGGTCGGTCCCAAAAGCTTGTGTGTCTGATCAGGTTTTGACCAGAACGCTCTACCATCAGTGTTTTAGCAGTCTTGGCTCCCTGCCCCTCGGGTTTCTAGCCCCTCAGAGGGGCGGGACCACCGTGATCGTCGTCGTCGTCGTCGTCGGCGGCGGCGGCGGCGGCGGCGTCGGCGTCGGCGTCGGCGTCGGCGTCGGCGTCGGCGTCGGCGTCGGCGTCGGCGTCGGCGTCGTCGTCGTCGTCGTCGTCGTCGTCGTCGTCGGACGCGGCGGCGGCGGCGGCGTCGTCGGCGTCGGCGTTGGCATCGGCGCCGGCATCGGCGTCGTCGTCGACGCCGTTATTGTCGTCGTCGTAGTCGTCGGAGGAAGCGGGAGTGCCTGCGTCGCCCTCCGCGGATCAGGTCGGAGTCGCTGCAGCGCCAGGCGCGCAAGAGGCTGCAGGAGCAGAAAGAGGCGGAGCAGAAGAGGAGGGAAGAGCAGGACCTGGGCGATGCCCCCCCCCAAGTAGACCCCGCCAGCGCCTCCCTTCCATGCCCCCCCCGCCCAGGCGGAGGCCGAGTTGGAGGAGGAGGAGGAGGAGAAGGAGGAGGAGGAGGAGGAGGAGGAGGAGGAGGAGCTATTTCTCCAACTCGTGTGCAGCTCGCCCGAGCCAAGGCGCATCGCGGCTGCGGCGGCGCCCAGAGGACATTGGACACGTGGCACTCGGCTGCGTGCGAGGAGCGGGAGCAGGTAGGCCCAGGTTGTATCGGCGATGCTGCAACACACTCTCCGGTCCCGAGTGCCCTCCCTAGGTAGTCTTCACTAGCACTCTGTTTCGTTGTCCGAAACGCCACCGCTGAGCAGGAGGAGGAGGAGGAGGAGGAGGAGGAGGAGGAGGGGGAGGAGGAGGAGGAGGAGGGGGAGGAGGAGGAGGAGGAGGAGGAGGAGGAGGAGGAGGAGGAGGAGGAGGATCGGCCATCATGTTCAGTCCTGACGTCGAGGGGGCGAGCAAGGCTCCGTCGCGCCGTGGGGCCCGCGGCGCGTGCGGATCAGCCCGTGTATCTGGTGATTTGTAAATGGAGGAGGATGGGCTACACGTAAGAGCGACCTCTCGCTGGAGTGAACTCTGCTGCGAGCCCACCCTCTGGGGCGGAAAAGAGGGGGGTGATGACTAGGGGGGGGTGGATATCATGGCGGGGGCCATGATATTTCCCCAGATTCCCGGGCGCCTCTTCTTGTTTCATTACGTCCCTGGCCCCCCTGCTGGGCCGCGCACATGCCGCCGGTCATGATTTGCACCACCCCCTCTTGGACACCCCCCTCTTTGCCGCTCCCGACACCCCCCCTTCCCCGACACTGGTCTGCGAGATCAGGTCTGGACCTCCTCCTCGGCTGCAGGCCGCCCTGCCGAGGCCTGTATATGATGCTGGCCTTGAGGCGCGATCGCGGATCCACGTCGGTTTCTTCCAGAGGCACCCTGTCGCCTGCAATCGCGGATCCACGTCGGTTTCTTCCAGAGGCACCCTGTCGCCTGCAGCCGCAAAGCCCCCCCTCGGCTTCCTGAAGCCGCGCAGCAAAGGTCACCCTTGCCTGGGGTCGCTGTTGCGTGCAGTCGAGAGGGGCGTGAGTGGGAGGGGGGAGGCGGGAGGGGAATGAGGAGGAGGAGGAGGAGGAGGACTGAGGAGGAGGACTGAGGAGGAGGACTCAGGAGCGCAGGGGGGGACGAGCCATGTCGCACGAGTCAGCGTGCCCCGCCCCCTCCCTCGGTGGAAGCTGGCAGCGCCCGCGGGCTCGCTCGGAAAGGAAGGTGGGAGTCACCCTCCCTCCTGGAACATAGGAACCAGTGGTGACGCAACTTGATATTGAGACTGGCGCGTGTTCCCACCATGCTCCGCGCCGACGCGGCACTGGCACTTTTGGTCACGTGTGCGCGGCGCTTCGGCGAGGACAACACTTCGTCCGCTCTCGCGCGGCCTCGCTGCCGCTGCCGCTTTCCCGCGGTGCAGCGGGTGAAAAGCATGCGCCACGCTGGGTCGGGAACGCCACGTCCAGGCGACGCCTGAGCAGGGCTTGGGCGAGGACGGACCTTCGCCCGCTATCGCGCGGCCCCATCCCCAACGACTTGGGGAGTGCCGCACATGCGCCGCGCCCATGCGAGAGCACCACCTTCGGGCAAAATCTGCGCGGCAAGGAGGCGACGCCGACATTTCGTCCACTCGCGCGCGACCCCGCCCCCGACGAGTTGGCAAGCGAAAGTTGAGCGCGGCGCCCAAGCGGGAGCGCAACTTCCAGACACAACTATGTGCGGTGCAGAAGCGATGTTCGACGCGATCGGCTTCTGCCACGCATGTTGAACAGGAACATGTTGCGGTGTCTTTTTGGACGGGTCGGAGGGAACGTCCTCGATGCGGGGCCCATCGGCTGGCGAAGTGGCAGAGCGGGAGTCCATGGTAGTACAGTTCTACGGAAAAGGAAGAGGATCCATCTAGCCAGCTCGAACAAGTCAACCGGCCCCGTGCACTCCTTCGGTCGCAAATCATGGGATCCTTGTGTACCCTCGTAGCTCCGTCTTTAGAGTGGATTAGGCGTCGACTGGCGTGTGGTAGTCCATGGGCTGGCGCCGATCTGGCGTCGATTCGCGCCGAGTAGCGTCGATTTAGCGTCGATTTGGCATCGATTAGCGTCGAGTCGATTTGGCGTCGATATGGCGTCGATTCGCGTCGAGTAGCGTCGATTTGGCGTCGATCTGGCGTCGATTAGGCGTCGAGTCGCACGAGCGAACACGATGGCACGGGCTGCTCCCAGGAGCTGCCGCAGATCGGCGGCGCGCCATGGGGTGGGTGGGGATGAGGGAGGAGAAGGCCTTCTCGGAAGGCGGTGGGGCTTCTCAGAAGCCCTCCTGCCTCCTTTCCAGCTTTCCTGGCGCAACGTCGTTCGGGAGCACTGCCCTTTGTGATCTGACGCAGGCTGGCCAGAGGGTTCATCATCTGAGCGGGGTTTGCGTCGCGCTGAGAAAAAAACCTCCTGCCTCCTGACAAGTCTTCTGTGTCTTCGGGGAAGGCTTCGAAAGCTTCTCGGAAAGCGGCGCCAGATCCGGCTACGACCCCAGCGCCGACTCCAGCGTCCAGTGCGACATGTTCGGTGCGTCTTACGCTGTGGTGCGATTAATTTTTTCCGAGCTGCTGTCGAAGTATCCGTGCCCGCCCGGGGCGGAAATTCGGGCGGTTATTCCAATCCGTCATCGCCTGAACGATTACAGAGCCGTGCCAGGTGCCACGCCCAGGCCATGCGCAATTGGTCATGCAGTTGGGCGTGCAGTAGCGACCCCAGCACTGACGCCAACACAATCGCCACCGCCGACGTCGGCACCAACGCCAGCGTCTTCGTCGGCACAATCACCAGCGTCTTTACCAGCACCGACGCCAGCACCGACGACTGCCCCAACGAGTGCGCCCTCGCCGGCAACATACCAGCGTCTACATCAGCGCCGACGCCAGCACCGATGCCAGCACCAACGTTGGCACCTACGCTGGCACCAATTCCAGCGACTACACTGGCACCCGCGCCAGCACCAACGCTTGCGCCTACGTTGGCACCAACGCCAGCGCCTATACCAGCACCGACGGCAGCACAAACGCCAGCGCCGATGCCAGTGCCGCCGCCAGCACCGACGCCAGCATCAACGCCTGCGCCTACGCGGGCACCAACGCCATCGCCTATATCAGCGCCTAGTCCAGCACTGACGCCAACACCAGTGCCTGCGCCTACGCATGCACCGACGCCAGCGCCCACTGCACACCAACACTGACGTCAGCACTGACACCAGCACCAACGCCAGCGCCCACGCCTGTGCCGACGCCAGCACCGACGCCAGCACGAACGCCTGCGCCTACGCGGGCACCAATGCCATCGCCTACTCCTGCTCCGACCTCAGCACTGACACCATCACCTGCGCCAGCGTTATCGCTGGCACAAGCGCCAGCGTCTACACCAGCATCGACGACAGCACCGACGACAGCCCGAACGCTAGCGCCCACGCCAGCGCCGACGCTAGCGCCCACGCCAGCATCAACTCTGGCGCCTAGGCCAGCACCAACGACAGCTCCTGTACCAGGACCGACGCCAGCACCGAAGCCAGCACCAACGCAGGCGTTTACGCAAGCGCCGACGCCAGCGTCATCGTCCGCACCTACGTTGGCACAAACGCCATTGCATACACCCAGCGCCAACGCCAGTTCCGTCGCCAATGCCAACGCTAGCGTTCACGCTGGCACCACTGCCAGCGCCTGCACCAGCACCGACGGCAGCACCGACGCCAGCACCAGTGCCAGCCCTCCAAGCTCCAACGCCAGCACCGACGACAGCCCCAACGCCAGCTCCTATACCGGCACGAACGCCAACGCCTTCACCAGCGCCGACGTGAGCTGCGTCGCCAGCACCACCGCCGTCGGCGCCTGCGCCGGCGCCAATGCCAACGCCTATACCAGCACCAACAGCAGCACGGACGCCAGCATGAACGCCAGCGCCTCTTACGCCAGCGCCGGCGCCAGCACCAACGCTTCCGTTCGTGCGCACTACCAGCGGCACGCTGCGGTCCGCCCCAGCACCCGCAGTCGCAGCCGCCAGTGCAGCCGCAGGACGCTTGGGACTCTCAACTGCGCCCTCTGAGGCGTGGCTTCTACGTCGGGGCTGTCTGGGGTATGATGGGGTGCTTCTACTGTTCGTCCCCTGGGCCCGTTTGTGTTCGCCTCCAGGTTCTGCCCTCAAGACTTGTGTTGAACATGCATAAGGGCATGCACGACTGGGATGACCAGCAGCACGACGTCGAGCTGCGGGCCGACAAGACTGGTCGGTGAACTGTGCGCCATCGTATCGGCCACCCGGCCGGGACAAGCGGCTTGGAACTCTGCTTATTTCTCTTTCCCTCCTCCGCCTCCTCAATTGGCGCATGGGGCGCCCGATGCATTCAGGGGTTGCGGGTGGGCCGTTGGCCGCCCGGTCTGGTGAGCCGCTCCCGTAGGGGGCCGCTCCTAGCCCGTGCAGTCGCCGTCGCCTGCGTGTCTCCTGACGGCCATGCCGCAACCGCCCAACTTAGTTATGCTGTTTTCGAGTTTCTGGCGTGCGATTCTCGCCCAGTGTCCTCGCGCCTGGCTCTGGCGCTTCCCTTTAACAGTGTACCCACTTGCATTTCTCTCCGTGTGCTGTAGCTCGGGGGCGTGCAGGTCTGCGTGTTGACTCACGGTGCAAAGCATTGTACCTTCGTTTTGGTATTTGCCACGTAATCAACTGGCTTATACCACCCAGTCAGATTTCTGATGGCATGCCCGGAATTTGGGGTATGTTGCCCCCTTGTGTTAATATGCTGCTTTGCGGTCCGTGTTTGCTATTCTGTGAGGCCCGTTTATATGAATGATCGTTCGGATCATGAGGGAATGATCGTTCGGATCATGAATTCACCTGTCTCTCTTCCGTTCTCTTCTTCCCCCCCATCGCGGCTGGTGCTCTCTGTCTTCTGGCATCAGAATGATTCATGTGCAGCATCAGCCTTCACCCCCTTGAATTTGGGCCGCGGATCTGCATCGCAATCTCTTCTCATTCTGCTCTTGATGCGAACGGCTCGCGTGTGAGATAGCACCGTTCGTGGAGCAAAACAGAAATTAGCCAAACGAAGGACCTAACCGTATGCTGCTGCGAGCACCGCGAGGGAGTTCAGACGAAGGAGGGGGGCAGCAAAAAGGACTGCGACGTGCACGAGCGGGAGAAAAGCTGACGCGGGCGAGCGGAAATTCTTCTTGATTTCGCCCGAGCCCCGTGCGCGGCCCGTGCCATGCGGACGCTCCCGCTGAGGACTTCGGTGGAGCTCCCTCTGGGGCCACGACCCGTGTGAGGGGTGCGCCGGCATGGGGCCGCGGTGCCATGCGGACGCCCCCGCTGGGGCCTTCGGTGGAGCTCCCTATGGGGGCCACGAGCCGTGTGAGGGGCGTGCCGACATGGGGCGGCGGTGCCGTGCGGACGCTCCCGCTGGGGCCTTCGGTGGAGCTCCCTGTGGGGCCACGAACCGTGTGAAGGGCGTGTCACAATGGGGCGGCCGTGCCATGCTGACGCTCCCACCGCGCAGACCTGAGCGGGACCTCGCCATCCCTGGCGGGCTGCGACCTGCGACATTGTCGCCACTTTCGAGGGCTGCTGGTGGGTCCAGCGGAGTGAAGCACCACGCAGATCTGAGCGGGACCTCGCAATCCCTGGGGGGGGGGCTGCGAGCCTCACGAATGCCGTTCGCAGAAGTATGTGCGCCCATGTCATGTCATCACCTCCGTATAACGTCGCCGAAACTACTCATGCCCCGCATTGCGCAGGGGTTGGGTACGTCGCCAGGGTAATTTTCTTCGCGCCCGCCCCGCACCATAACAGCAGCAAACATGGAGGGTGAGCTTTCCCGAAAATCCGAAATTCTGTCTGGTCGTCAGTTGAATCGATTTCTTTTGTGGGCGTTTTACACATTGCTTTCTAGTGTGTATATTACAGTGGTAATCCATTTGCGCCGCTTTTCAACAGGAATTTATGTGTGAGCGGGTTGCAACCGCAATTTCTATTGTGTGTGTTTACGCATCGAATCCATATGAGCGTCTTTTCAATCGGATTTTTGTGGGCGATTTACACATCGGTTTCTATTGTGTAGATTGCAATACAAATGACCCTGACGACGTGCCCAACCCCTGCGCAATGGGAGGCATGAGTAGCTTGGGAGACGTTATGCGGAGGTGATGGCGTGACATGGGCGCATGCCTTTCTGCGAACGACATCCGCGAGGCTCGCAGCCCCCAGGGATTGCGAGGTCCCACTCAGATCTGCGTGGTGTCTTACTCCGCTGGACCCGCTGGCGGACGTAGCGGCGGTTTCGCAAATCGCAGCCCGCCAGGGATGGCGAGGTCCCGCTCAGATCTGCGCGGTGCCTCATTCCGCTGGACCTGCCAGCAGCCCTTGAAAGTGGCGACGGCTTCGCCGATCGCAGACCTCCAAGGACGGCGGTCTCGCTCCGATTTGCGCGGTGCCTCATTCCGTTGGCCAGCAGCCCTCGAACGTGGTGACAGTTTCGCAGATCGTTATGCTGCCCCCCAAGCCGCCCTTGAACGTGGCGACAGTTTCGCAAATCGCACCCCCCCAAGGATGACGAGGTCTAATTTGGATCTGCGGCGGCTACCCACTATGCTGGCTCCCCCGAGCAGCCCTCGAACGTGGCGACAGTTTCGCAAATCGCAGCCCCCCCCCCAGGATTGCGAGGTCTACTTTGGATCTGTGGCGGCTACCCACTATGCTGGCCCCCCAAGCAGCCCTCGAAAGTTGCGACAGTGTCGCAACTCGCAGCCCCCCAAGGATGACGAGGTCTACTTTGGATCTGCGGCAGCTGCTCACTATGCTGGCCCCCCCAAGCAGCCCTCGAACGTGGCGACAATTTCGCCAAGTGCAGCCCCCGAGGGATGACGAGGTCTACTTTGGATCTGCGGCGGCTACCACCTATTTTACTGCCCCCCCCAAGCAGCCCTCGAACGTGGCGACAGTTTCGCAATTCGCAGCCCCCAGGGATGGCGAAATCTAAGTTGGATCTGCGGCGGCTACCCACTATGCTGGCCCCCCCAAGCAGCCCTCGAAAGCGGCGACAGTTTCGCAACTCGCAGCCCCCCAGGGATGGCAAGGTCTACTTTGGATCTGCGGCGGCTACCCACTATGCTGGCCCCCCCGAGCAGCCCTCGAACGTGGCGACAGTTTCGCAAATCGCAGCCCCCCAAGGATGGCGAGATCTAATTTGGATCTGCGGCGGCTACCCACCGTAGCTGCCTCCCCCAAGCAGCCCTCGAAAGCGGCGGCAGTTTCGCAAATCGCAGCCCCCCCCAGGGATGGCGAGGTCTACTTTGGATCTGCGGCGGCTACCCACTATGCTGTCCCCCCCAAGCAGCCTTCGAAAATGGCGACAGTTTCGCAATTCGCAGCCCCCCCCCCCAGGATTGCGAGGTCTACTTTGGATCTGTGGCGGCTACCCGCTATGCTGTCCCCGCAGCAGTCCTCGAAAGTGGCGACATTTTGGCAGATCGCAGCTTCCCAGGGTCGCCGATCGCAGCCGCGCAGGGACGGTGATGTCCTAGACAGGTACCGCAGGCAAAGAGAAAACAATATATATAGAGAGAGAGAGAGAGAGAGAGACAGAGATAGAGACAACCATTAGAGGAGAGAGAGAGAGAGAGACAGAGAGAGAGAAAGAGAAAGAGAGAGAGAGAGAGAGGATGAGAGAAAGAGAAGAGCAAGAGAGACATAGAGAAACAGAGAAAGAGAGAGAGAGACACAGAAAGCGGCGAGAGGCAGGAGGCGGGAGGTGGGAGGAGGAGGATCATGAGACGCGACCGCAGTGTTCTATTCAAAACGAATACCCAACCAAGGAGGGCTGGGAAAACACATAAACCATCGCCACCTCTTTTTTCCTGCCCCGCCCCGGCCCCGAACATAACAATCTGGAACATGGAGGGGGGGGCGACGGTTGTTCATTTGTTGTTAGCTTGTTCTTCATTTCTTTCTCTCCGGAGAGGGTCCACACCTTTTTTCTTGCCCTTTTTCAAACGAAATCCTTTCGTGGGCGATTTGCAACATGATCCCTGTTGTGTGGATTATACATAAAATCCTTTTGTGAGGCTTCTCAATCGGACTCTTTTTGCGTGGGATTTGCGAATAATTTTCGACTCTGTAGAGTGCACTTAGAATCCTTTTGTTCTGCTTCCCAAGAGAAATATATTGCAGAATTCGGTGCGACGAAGACGATGGGAGGGAGACGAAATATGAAGAAGTGGAAATACACAAACCGAATATTCGAACAGCCTCCAACATATCAACATACACCACGAAAATGGCCCCCCACATAATTCCAGGGTTCCCACTTACCCCTCCCGGGAAACGTCCGAACAACTTTTGGTAAACTCTCGAGTTGGGGGGTTTGTCGGGGGTTGTCCGGGGGGGTCTTCAGAATTGTTTTTGTTTGTAATTGCGGGGCCGAGAAACCTCGGTAAAAAACTCCCGAGTTGGGGTTGTCCGCGGGATTTTCAAAAAGTAGTATTGTTTCTAATTGTGGGGCCCCGTGGGGGTCCCCGTGGCTTTTCAGAACTTATATATATATGTATATATATATATATATATATATAGATGTTTTAATCGTGGGCCCCCAGAACCTGCGAAAGCCTCAAAGAGAACAACCAGAGTTGGGGAGTTTTTCGGGCGCCCCCCCCTCGGAAAAAAAAAAACCGACGAACTTCAGAAACACATCAGAAACACAGCAGAAAAAGACGCCCGAGTTGTTTGGTTATCCGTGGTTTTCCGGGGTGTTTCCTGAATTAGTTTTGTTTTGAATGAACCGCGGAAGCCGTTGTCAAGAACAATAACCTAGAAATCATTCTTCAGCAGAAAAAGCGCAGACAAAAAACAATCACAGACATCTGAGTTTTTTTGTCAGAGAGTTTTTTCAGGCCACAGGCCCCACCCCAGAAAAACGCATGAACAAAACATCAGGGAAAACGAATAACAACAATAGAAAAACCGCCGAACAACATCCGAGTTGAGGGGTTCCCGGGGGGGGGGGGTAGCCCGAATTGCGATTTGAAAGGGTTTGCCCGATCGCTCCTGGGAGCCCCCCGAAAAACCACAGACAACAAACAATATGTTTTCTGTTGTTGTTATGAAATAATTATGTTTTTAAGTGTCGGGCTCCAGAACCCATCCAAAAAACCGTTAACGCCCCCCCATCCGGAACCTGGTGGGAAAAGCCCCGGACAAAAAACCGAATTCGTTTTTTTTCGGGGGTTTCCCGGGGGAGTTCCAGGGAACTCCCACACCAGTCTCGCGAATCGACTTGCATGAATGATGCGACGGCTCGGACGCGGCTCAAAGTGCGCGACGACGACGGCGATGCATCGGTCGGTGAGCGAGTGCGCCGCTTTCCAGACCGACCAGATGCAGGGCAACCAAAGGCTGTTCAAAATTCCACATGGAATTTCAAGCAGCTGACGGTTGCCCTGCGCATTGCGCTGCGCACGTGTCACTCGGAAGTGATTCGCACGCGTCCTCACTCCTCGGGCACTGCGACTCGATTTGCTTGAACGATGTGACGACTCGGACGCGCCTCCAAGTGCGCGACGGCGACGGCGATGCATCGGTCGGCGGGCGAGTGCGCACTTTCGACATTGCGCCGCGCACGTGCCACTCGGAAGTGATTCGCCCGCCTCTCACTCTTCGGGCATTGTGAATCGATTTGCATGAACGATGCGATTTCTCGGACGCGCCTCGAAGTGCGCGACGACGACGGCGATGCATCGGTTGGCGCGCGAATGCGCCACTTACCTGACCGACCAGATGCAAGGCAACCGTGGGCGCTTTGAAATTCCACATTGGCGCCGCTAAAATTTTGACCCGTATCGTGCTTCCACCCAGACACGTCTTCGGCGGGAGCGCCATTGCGAATTCGAGTTGAAGGATTGCCGACTTTTATTTTCGAGGAAGGTCTGGGCGGGGATCTCGAAATCGAACCCGGAAGGCTCCGAATGTTGTTTCGGGGGAAGTCCTGGGCGGGAGTGCCATTTCTAAATCGCGCCAGAAAAGGTTTCGAATGCCAGGTTGGAGGGGGTCTTGGGCGGGAGCGACATTCCGAAATCGAGCTCGAAAGTGTCGAAATCTTTCGGGATTGTTTCTGAGGAAGTCTCAAGCGAAACCGTCGTTTCAAAATGGCCGTACCGTTTGGCATTGAATATTTCACATATCTCACAAGAGATTTCGAACATGTGGTTTTCGCTTGAGACTTCCGTCCAAAAAACAGTTTCGAACGATTTCGAACCTTTCGTGCTCGATTTCGAAATGGCGCTCCCGCCCAAGACTTTCTTCGAAAAGCGATCTTGATTGGATTTCAACACCGTCGGGCTCGAATTCGAAAGGGCGGTCCCGCCCTATTTGAGCAACGCAATGCTTGGGCAGAATGTTGTATTGGGGGCCCGTGGCTGAATGGGCTCCTCTGACGTCTCCTCTCTTGTCGCTGGCGCAACGCCACCGACAGTGTCGTACCGGGCCCCTTCCTGAACTCGGGCTGGTGCGTCCCGCCGCACCTTGGGGCGTCAGCTAAAGGCTGACGCCCGCTCGTGCGCGGAGTCCCCGCGCCGGGCCAGCCGTGGGGGGAAGTCATTACTAACGCTCCCCTCGTTATTTTTCCTTGACGACCTTGACCCTCCAGATGAGGGTTGGCGGTGGCACATTGACATTGCGTTACAATGCGCAGCCACTTCCGCTTAGAGGTAACATATCTCCCGCGCGCGCCCGCCCTCCCTCTGGTCGGCCGGCTGGCGCGCGCGCGTTCACATCTCTTGTAGCAGATTCGTTCAACAAACGCAACAGCCACGGCATCAAACGCATCACTTTCGAGGCGAGATCTGTGATCACTTCTAGAAGATCAGGTAAATCACATCCAGACAAAGAGCTTACTAACATGATACATATATTGCTTGCATTTATGATGAATCGGCACAATAAATTCTTGGTAGGCTCCCGTGAATCGCAAGAAAGGTGGGGGGAAGGTCCCCAACGGCTTGACGACCTGCCGCCAGTCGACTTGTGTGGATCAAACCGGATAAGTTGTGGTACATGCCGATAAATCGAGGTCGATCCAGATAATTCTGGGTAGATCTAGGCGAATCCCGGTAAATCCAAAAGATCCCCGAAGACATTTGGAGCAACTCGTAGCCGGTCCAGCGCGAGTCGAGGGTCGGCAAACATCGTCAAGCCTTTAGCGAGAAGGAGGACGACGCTGGTGGCGTGTTGTGTGCGCCTGTGGATCAGAGATGCGCCCTCTCTAATGGATAGTGAGCGGCGGTTGGGACAAATCGTCAGCGCAAAACCAGTTTGACCGCAACCAGGGGGAACAACTCACCAGAGCAGCTCGGTTTTGACATTACCACTGGGAACAACTCACCAAAACAGCATGGCCTTGCTCTTTCACGTCGTTCTCACGTGTTGCTTCCCCCTTCTGCTCATGCAATAGCTCTGACCTTCAGGGTGCGAGGGCTTCTGAGAAGGCCCGACGCCTTCTGCGAAGGCCTTTTCTTTCATTTCCCCCCTTCGATCGTTGTTGAATAGCCGTAGTCACGCCAGCGGCAATGTAGGCAACGGCGGTGTAGGTTTCGGTATTGTAGGTGGGGGTGGTTCGTGGCGAGCACACTTGTAGGACAGCGTTGTTCGCGTTTTCCTACAATTTGTTCTGCGCGAGCTCGGCGTCGCAAACAAAAAACATATTCCCAACATCGCCGATGACCAGCATCACCACTGGCGTGGCCGTGCAACAAGAGATGGGGGGAAGGAAGAGGGCGCTGGTGGCGTGTGTCTTTCCGGGCCGCGACCCCCGCCCCTTCTGTTTTCCCCCTCCCGCCCCGGCCCTCCTCTTCTCCTCCTGTCTAGCATCCGGGACAGTGCGTGTTGTCTTCACCCGGCTTGCCTGGACGCGCGTGCGGACTGATTCTGCCGCGCTGCGACGCAGAAGTGCATGTCCGGGGCGCCGCGCAGGAGGCCCTGGAGGCTGCGGAGAGGCAGCGGGCCCAGGACGGCCGCGGCCGCTCTCCCGGCCGGCGTGTACCCGCCTCCGCCGACGCCGATGCTTCTCGGGGGCAGGGCCTCGGGGGGGGGGGGAGTCGCCGAGGGGAGGTTCGAGGTTCGAGGAGGATCGGGGGTCGAGGATCGAGCAGGACCGAGGAGCATCGAGGATGGGGGCATCGAGGAGGGGGATCGCGGATCGGGGGGGATCGACTGTCGAGGATCGAGGAGGATCGAGGGGCAGGAGGCGGGCGCGGCGCCGCTTGCGGGCGCTGCCTCCCCCTGCCGGGACAGGGGGGGCAGGTCCCGAGGTGAAATTCGCGATCTCAGATGAGGGCGAGGACGAGTTCGAGGCAACGTCAGAGGAGGATAGGCTCAGGATCGACTCGAGATTCGAGGTTTTCGGGCGTCTTTGTCGGCTCTCGGCGGCCTTCCAGCCTCGGGACGCTTTCCAGCAGCTGCGCCTCGCCGAGAGCGTTCTGTGGGTGCCTGGATCGTCCCGAACGGCCGCCGGAGGCCCGAGTCGTGGCTCGAAAGCCAGGAGGCAGCGCCAGGGGGGATCTGTTCGGGGCGGACGCGTCGACCCCCAGTCGCTCACTCTCCGCAGATCGGGGCCCGGCAGCCCACGCGGCCAAGGAGCGTGCGGATTCGCTGTCGGGGGCCTATCGCCGATCTGTCGGATGCATCCCCCTCTGAGCCACCGCCACCGCTGAGCCAAGCGTCCGGAAGGGCGCGTGGGCAGAAGAGCGCGCGATGGGCGACTCTTCGGAGACTTGGTAAAACGAGACAGGAACAAACGGAGCGCATCACGACTGTAAGGCAGAGAAATGGAGCGCCCGACTGTGAAGCAGAGACGGGCAGCGAGGAGGAGGAGAGGCGAGGAGCACGAGGCGGCGGGGGAGCGGACCGGACAGGTCTTTGGGGGACCGTCTGGATGATCTACGACTTGCTTTACCAGAGAATTCGAATCCCTTGCCACAATCTTGTCGTACAACCTGATCTGCCTATCAAGCAACATCTGGGATAGAGGTTCTGCATGAGCCCGGTTTAGAACGTCCGCGTTGGTAACACAAGATATGTAAGAGTGTGGTATGCCTAGAAGCCTTCGTAGACACCGGCAATGAAAAGCATCCAACCTGTTTCTGTCGGCGGCCAATAGCAAAACAGAAACAATGTTTTGATTCGCGGGTCGAGAGCGCGCCTCTTCCGGTCGAGACTAAGCGGGCCGCGCGAAGCCTGAATTAACAAAGAGGGGGGGACAGGCCTCACGTCAAGGCCAGGAGGAGGCAGAGCCTCGGGATCAGGCGGTGCCGAAGACGATGTGCTTGCAAAGGAACGCCTTGGACAGGAACCCGGTGGCGAAGTACCGGATGAAGCAAAATGCTGTGGTTGGTGGTGCCGTCAACGGCTCATCATGTACACCAGCTTCGAGTGGCGGCGGGTACCCAAGCGGCGTCGACCAGGGAGGGTGGAGAGCATCGCTGAGCCGGAGTGCAACGTTGTGCCGCCGAACAGGACGTCAGGGTGCCACGGGTCCAGGGTATGGGAGCCGCAGTCTGAGGCGCGGCAGCCAGGACACGCCAGGATCATGCCGCCTATACCGACCGACAAGGTGCTGGTGTGCTGCAGGGTGGAACGAGTCCTGCCAGTGGCGAGCGCGAGGGACTGGGCCGAAACCGCCTTCGCCGGGGCGCTGCCGTTGTCCGCGGAGCCCAGGGCCGGGCCAGGGCCGCGCTGCGCCCAGGACCGCGGGGCCGCCGAGGCGGCAAGGTGAAACGGGACCACCGCGTGCGAACGCCGGGCGCCGGGCCGAAGCCGTGCTGTGCCGGGCGCGGCCGCCATGCGGGACGGGGGGTAGCGAGCGGGGAAAAGGGGAAGCGGGCAGGGAGGAGAAAGGCCAGCCAGGCGGGCCAGCCAGCGCCGGGGCAGCCCCGCGTCGGCAGCCGGGCGTCCCCGCCAGCTGCCGGAGGCAGGTGGAACCTGCGGAATCAGGGGGACTATCCGTCCCGTTTTCAGGTAAGGGAGGGGGGAGGGATGGGGAGACAGGGCCAGCCGAAGCAGAAGGCGCCGAACAGGTCGTACCCGAAAAAGGGCGCCGTGAGGCTCGCCAGGGACAGGAGGAGCGGTTCGGACATGGCGCCCGAGGCCAAGAAAACAGTTAGAAACATTCGAGATACGTCAGCGCTTGGGCGCTGTATTCCGTTCCGGTTGTCCGTGGACTCGGAGCTGGTTAATGGGCCGTCCTCTCGCGCCCATCGTTTTTGGCCGCATCCTGGCTCCGCCGGATGTCCTGATACAGGGCGTTTTCGCGGCCCCAGTCGATGTCGCAAGTATACTGCGGGATCAGGAGGGACTAACCGTCCCATTATCAGGTGTGTAGGAGGAGGGGGGAGGGGGGAGGGGGAGGCAGGGCCAGGCGCTGTAGAAGGCGACAAACAGGTCGTGCCCGAAAAAAAACGCCAAGAGGTTTTGCCAGGGACGGGAGGGGCGGTTGGTGCGGGCACCCTGGGCGGCGGCATCAGTGGGAGCGTTCGGGGCAAGTCAGCGCCTGGGGCGCTTCCCGGTCCAGTTGTCTGAATATCCGGAGCTGCGTGCTGGGCCGTCCCCGCGCCCCTCGCCTTCGGCCCCCCCCTGCTTCCGCTGGAACTCCTGATGCAGGGCGTTTTCGCGGTCCCAGTCGATGTAGACGCCCGCGTTCCGGGACCAGGTGCCCACGTCGTAGTGGCTGCGTGCCATTTCATCCAGGAAGCGGTCAATCATGTCGGGCTTCCAGCAGGACGGGTCGAACTTGACTTGGTCCCTGGTCTTGCCCTTGTCTCGGCCCACTTGCCTGCACCAGGAGTGCCAGGCTGCGGCGAAGCAGAAGCCTCCCTCGGCCTTCAGCCCTTTCGTGTGGGTGGTCGCCGTCTCGTCGGGGCGCTTCGGCCAGCTGACGCGGCGGTCTTCCCCTGGGCGGCTGTGGTCAGGGCGGCGGCGCTCATCTTCGTTTTGTTCAGGGTGGCGGCGATCGTCGTATCGCTGCCAGGAGCCCCACCCTCCGCTCCTGTCGCGAACGCGGTCTCGGTCGCGGTCGCGCTCTCTAGCTCGCTCCCTGTCGCCGGTGTCTCTGGACGGGCGCCGAACCGTGCTCTCGTATCGGTCCCCGAGTCCCGGCTCACCCCCCCTGCCGCGCGCGCGACCGTACTCGAGCGGAGGACGGGGGTCGGGTGCGGCGCGCCCGGCCCCGGTGGCCACTGTCCGGAGTGGTGTGCGCGAGGCGCGGGTGTCAGCGCCGGCCACCGCTGGCGTGCCCTGTCCCGTGGGCCCGTCGGCCTGGCGGGCCCGGCGCTGCGTGTCGGTGCCGCGATCAGGGCTGCTGCGCCGAACCTCTCGGAGGCTCGTGCCGATGTGGACAGCGCGCGAGCTCTTGCGAAGTCTTGAGAAAAACCATCGGTTTTTCAAGATTTTCACGAAATGCTACCAAACGGGCTTCGCGCGCGCATGTCGAAATCTGTCGAACGCCCTTACGCGTGTGCCGTCGCGAGAATCCGCTGCAAAAAAACGGGACCGTATGCCGAAATCCTTCACAACCCATCGGTTCCGGAAGGATTTCAAAATCGTGTGTCCAAAAAACCTACAAAAACACACGGTTTCGCAACACAGATTTTCAACAAAAGCGTGCGCGCGCGCTCTTGCGTCGTCGTCGTCGTCGTCGTCGTCGTCGTCGTTGCCGTCCTCCCTCCTCCCGCGTCGTCGTCGTCGTCGTCGTCGTCGTCGTCGTCGTCGTCGTCGCCTACGTCGTCCTCAGTCTTTCCTTGTGTTCGTCGTCGTCGTCGTCGTCGTCGTCGTCCTCTTTGGCGTCGTGGTCGTTTCCGTCGTCGTTGTCGCCGTGGTCGTCCTTGCTCCTCCTCCCTCGTCGTCGTCGTCGTCGTCCCTCGTCGGCGTCTCGGTCGTCCCTCCTATTTCGTCGCCGTCGTCGTCGTCGTCGTCGTCTTCGTCGTCGTCGTCGTCGTCGTCGTTGTCGTCGTCGTCGTCGTCGTCTTCCCTCCTCTCTCGTCGTTGTCGTCGTCGGCGTCGCCGTCCTTCGTCCTTCTTCGTCGTTCGCGTCGTCGCCGTCCTCCCTCCTCCCTCGTCGTTGTCGTCGTTGTCGTCGTTGTCGCCGTCGTCGTCCTCCCTCCTCCCTCGTCGTCGTCTTCGTTGGCGACGTCGTCGTCGTCTTCGTCGTCGTCGTCGGCGTCGGCGCCGTCGTCGTCTTCGTCGTCGTCGACGTCGGCGTCGTCGTCGTCGTCGAAGTCGTCGGAGACGTCGTTGGTTTCAGTCGTCGTCGTCGGCGTCGTCGTCGTCGACGTCGCTGTCGTCGTCGGCTTCGGTGTCGTTTCCAAGTGCCATTTGGTACATACCGTCACGGTCTTAAGAGGTTTTGCAGACCAAGTTGCGGGTGAGTGGGTGGGATGTTTGCAAGGGCATGGGATGTGTCAAATCAGTGGAAGAAATCAATTGCACCAAGTAGAATGCACCATATGTGTATATGTATATCACTATGGGAAAATTGCGTATATTGCATCACAGAGATTCCACTACACATGGTGGCCATGCACACGTCTCGTCGTCATTTTGGTTTCGCTTCATAAGCTGCACAACACTTGCACACTCCATTTATATGTACGCTGCGCATGTATAATTCATTCACTTACTGTTTGGGGTCCTCGCTGATAATATTGTTGCTGTGTCTTGGAGCCCAAATGTGAGTTTTCGGCAGGCGGGTATCTTGGCTGCAAACCCTTAAACCCAGGACGGCCCGTGATTTCAATCCGCGCGTGATGGGTTATGGTTCGTGGTATCATGTGTTCCGTCTGGTCGCAACTCGTGTTTCCCCATGCCAGGTAGATTTGTCCAGTCCATTTTGTATGATGTCACCCCCATCGCATAAACCTCATCGTCATCATTCACACAATTACGTTTCGCTTCATCTGGTGAAATTTCGTTGACGATGTGATGTTGGCGTGTGGTTCCCCACTAGTAGTTTCAAGCACCCTCGATGTGCAAGCTATGTGGTGCAAGCCGCAGGGCACCAACCACAGGGCACCCATGCGTAGGGCAGCAGTCACACGGCACCGGTGACTGCGGCGCCCTAGGAGCCACGCGGCACGCACCACAGGGCACCAACGTGTCGGGCACGATCAATGGGATCGACGCGCCAATGGCCCACTGCGGCGCCTAGGGGACCATGGGTCACCAACGCATGGGGCATCAGCCGCATTGCACCGTTGCGCTCGCAGCCGACGGTGGCACCCAGGGCCAGTTCCTTGTAAATCGGCAAAATAAAAAACCCTAAGTGCAAGCATTGAGTGGGAAACGCAATATACGATCGTCCCGGTCTTCCCTTCACACAACATCTCACCCCCCTCCCCAAGGCGCGAATGATGAGGAACGGTAAGAGGCTAGAGGAGGGGGAGAGGGAGAAGGTGGAGGAAGCTTGACCCTTTTCCCAGAGGGGCGTCTGTTCACCCTGGGCAAGGCTTGGAGAGCTTCTTCAGAGCTCGGATGAACTTGAGGGGAAGAGCAAGGGGAAGAGGAAGAGGGAAAGGAATAGCAGGATGAGCAGGAGGAGGAGAAGGAGGAGGAGGAGGAGGAGAAGGAGGAGGAGAAGGGGAGAAAGGAGTAACAGGCTCCTCCAAAATCACGAACCCCCGGGCGTTCTTGCTGGCCGGCCCTGTTGTAAAGGGCTTTCTACGCTTGCGGCGAGAGAGTGCATGTGTGACTCTTGAAGTCTCAGCGGGCCAGGACACTCGGCAGGTTCTTCGCCATTTTGCGAAGGATTTGGGTGCTAGTGCGCAGGGCAATGAAGCGTAAGTGAATGTGCAAGCAGCGCCCCCGTTCACGCGCGAGCTGTAGAAGGCAGACGTGGAGTCAGCTGGCAGCGGAATCACGCGCAAGCAACATGGCCGACGTAACATGCAAACCTCATTCCCCAGATCCGATATCTCTTTCCGCACCGACTCTGAATGTGTCTCGTCTGCTGCCGCAGGGCTGATTTTGTTAGTATGTCCTTGAGGCTTCCTGAGTAAATCGCGTGTGTCGTTCGACATGTGTGTCAATATTGGATACGTCGTAAGGCTGGAGCTGCGGAGACTAAAACCAGCACCGCGGATTTGGACCCCCAGAGGAAAGCTTTCCGTCTCAGGGATCTGAGCCAAGGATTCGTCCTCGACACGGTGGGCTGTGGTACCCTGGGCCCTGGCCAATCGCGAGAACCCCGAGGTGCGTCGGTCTCTCGTCTCCGGACCCCGTCTCGTTGCCAGGAGGAGTCGGCGCGCAAGGCCGAGGAACTGCGGCAGAAGGCCAAGCGGCGCCTGCTGCAGGAGAAGAGGGAGGCGGAGCGCAAGAGTGCTGCCGCCGTCCCCGTCGATGCTGCCGCGAGGGAGTGCGACGGCGACGCGCAGCACCAAGAGCAGGCGCGGAATCTGCAGCTCCAGGCGCAGGAGCGGATCCGCCGGCTGAGGGAGGAGGAGCGGCGGAAGAAGATGGAGAATCGGGCGAAGATCGAGGCGGAGGTGGAGAGCCTGGAGGAGAAGGCGAGGAAGGACGCGGAGCTGCTCGCCATCTCCAAGGAGCGGGCCGCGAAGCGTGCGGCCGAGCTCCAGAGGAAGAGGAAGGAGGAGGAGGCAAAGGTGCGCGCGGAGAAGGAGGAGGCGGACAGGAAGGCCAGGGAGAAGAAGATGCGCTACAAGAGCCCCTCCGCCATCGCCGATCTCAAGGCCAAGGAGCGCGAGGCCTCCCCGATGCCCCTGTCGGAGGAACAGCGCGCTAAGGCCAGGGAGCTCAAGCGGATCGAGGCCGAGAGGATACAGAGGTGGGGAGAGATCCGAGATCAGGAATTGGCGGCGGAGAAGGCGCTGCCCAGTGCAAGGCTTAGCTGCCCTGATACGCCCGTGTTTTGAAACGCAGCACATGCCGTGTTCAGAGCGTCCGTGTCAGCACGCTGCGTGTTGGCTCGGCACGTGCTGGTCCACGTTCTGGCAGCCGTGCCGCGCCAGACCTGCACTTCCGGTCCAGGTGTTGAGCTCCGTGCCGGCACGCTGCGGGTTGCGTGCTGCGTATCGGGGCAGCTAAGGTGCAAGGAGCGACTCCCACCGGCCAGGCGGCCGCGGGCGCCCGCCTCGTCCACTGCAGCCAAGCCGTGGCGGCGGTGACGCGGCAGCCGAGGCGGCGGCACCATCCAAATACATTTTTACTCAGTCGTGCATCGGCCCCTGAGGGCGACGCGCGCTCTCAGGAGTCCTGTGGTCTATGCTCGGCGGCGGGCGCTTCCTGGCCATTCCGCCCAGGTTGCGAGATGCTATAAGATGTTTGTGCTATAGGTTCACGTCGGACGTGCGCGTCCAAGGCGGGTGCATCGTATTAGTACACGCTGGTCGTTGAAGGCATGTTTGGATCCCCAGATCCCAATCTACTTCCTACTTCAAGAGCCGATCGGTTTTCTCTTCCCTCCTCTTCAGGGGGCGGGCGGGAGCCCAACCCACTTCAGGCTCCTTCCTACTTCATGCTCCTATCCACGTCTTCGGACCGACGTGTAAGAGTCGTGCGCGAAGCCCCAGGAATAATGTGAAACCTGGGAAGGGCACCACGCGACTTGAGGACCTGGGGCCTCCCGACGAGCAGTCACGATGCTCGGTGTTGCGTACTCGAGGGGGGGCCCGGGGACGCTCCACGGACTGCCTCGCGGCACGGTGACGCACGTGGCTGCCAGAAACCTGGGAAGGACGGTCGTCTGTCCGCCACCTCCTTTCGACCTGCGTGTCGTATGTCCTCGTGCGTCCCAGAGGCAGCCGCACCGTGCAGCCCGCGGCACCCCGCCCTCGGCTCTGCCCAGGGCTCGCCGCGCTCCGCCCGAGGCTCCGCCCCGCCGCCGCCCGCGGCGCCCTCCCGCGGCGGCAGCCTCGGCGGCAGCCCGCGAGGCCCGCGGCCGGGCACGGGCGAGGGCGGCACCCCGAGCGGGCGCCGCTCCGAGGCCGCCTTGCCGGGCGGCTGCCACCCATACGAGGTGCCGCCGCCGCCTCCTCGTCCTCCTCGTCCTCGTCCTCCTCGTCGTCGTCGTCCTCCTGCTCCTCCCTCCTCCTCCTCCTCCTCCTCCTCCTCCTCCTCCTCCTCCTCCTCCTCTCCCTCCCCCTCCTCCCCCACCACACCTTCACCTCCTCCTCCTCCTCGTCCTCGTTTTCCTCCTCCTCCTTCTCCTCCTCCTCCTCGCGTCTTGCTCCTGGTCCAGACCCTGCTCCTTCTCCTTCTCCTCCTCCTCCTCCTCCTCGCGTCCTCCTCCTTCTCCTCCTCCTCCTCCTCCTCCTCCTCCTCCTCCTCCATTCCTTTTACTTGTAAGTAATTTCTCCCTGTCGCACCCCGGGGCAATTTTTACGGCGGGCCAGGCGTTTCGCCTGAGATTTCCCTTATCATGTATGACTCTGAAGCTAACACAAACTGTCAACAGTTTCACAGATGGACGGCGGGTGGTTTTCAACATGTGGCTCTCGCCTTAGCGCCGCGCGTATTCTTTTTCAACATTTGCATGGGTTTCACGGATTGATGGCGGGTCGTTTTCAAAATGCGGTTCTCGCCTTAGCGCCGCGCGTACTCTTTTTAAACAGTTGCAAGAATTTCACGCGTTGAGGGCAGGTTGCTTTCAAAATGTGGTTCTCGCCTCAACGCCGCGCACATTTTTTAAAGAAATTGCAAGAGCTTCGCGGATTGAGGTCGGGTCGTTTTCAAAATGTGGCTTTCGCTGTAGCGCCGCGCGCAATCGTTGCAACATCTTGCAAGAGCTTCACGGATTGAGGGTGGGTCGTTTTTAAAATGTGTCCCTCGCCTCAGCGCCGCGCACATTCGTTTAAACCAATTGGAAGAGCTTCACGGTTTGAGGGCGGGTCGTTGTCAACATGTGGCTCTCGCCTCAATGTCGCGCACATTCGTTTAAAACATTAGCATGCGTTTCGCGGGTTGAGGGCGGGTCGTTTTCAACATGTGTGTCTCGCCTTAGCGCCGCGCACATTCGTTTAAACCAATTGTAAGGGCTTCACGTTTTGAGGGCGGGTCGTTGTCAAAATGTGGCTCTCGCCTCAATGTCGCGCACATTCGTTTGAAACATTAGCATGCGTTTCGCGGATTGCGGGCGGGTCGTTTTCAACATGTGTGGCTCGCCTGAGCCCCGCACATTCATTTTAACCATCTGCAAGAGTTTCACGGGTTGAGGGCTGGCCGTTTTCAAAATGTGGTTCTCGCCTTAGCGCCGCACACATTCGTTGTAAAACCTTGTACGAGTTTCACGGATTGAGGGCGGGCCGTTTTCAAAATGTGGCTGTCGCCTCAGCGCCGCGCACATTCGCTGTGAACATTTGCAAGGGTTTCACGGATTGAGGGTGGTTCCTTTCAAAATGTGGCTCTCGCTTCAGTGCCTCGCACATTCGTTTTACACATTTGCAATCGTTTCACGGATTCTCATGCCCAAAGCACCAGAAGTGGTGTTTCGGAAGGATTCCGGATTATGCGGGCGCAACAGTTATGTTGATTCGCGGTGTTGAATTCCAAGCGTGGCGTTCTGGCACGATTCCGGATCTTCGCCCTCGGAACTCCAGCTCTGTGCCGAACGGCATGGGGCTGGAATGTCGCCAGAGGAGTTTTTGCGAGCTTTGAGCCTTGCCTTCAATAATCCTTGCATCTCCTTTTTCGCTGTCTCCCTCTGCCTCTCTCTCTCTCTCGCGTGCGCACTATATGCGTCTCCTTCCTCAAGCATCGCAAACGAATCCCTCTGGGAAGCGAAGCAAAGATACTCTATGTCCTCGCATCGGGAATCAGCTGGGAATCATTGCAAAAGGATTCTATTGCAAAGCCTCATAACTGGGGCCGTTTGGAAAGCACTGCTGAGGGCTTCTATTGGAGCGCGTCGCGGGAGGGAACTTTTGGACACCGCAAAGTATTAGATTGGACAGCCTCGGGCTTGGATCGCTGCGCGAAGTGCTACGCGGGAATTTCATTGCATGGCCTCGCAACAAGGACCATCTGGAAAGCGCTGTCTAGCAACGCGCACTTTCTGTTGAACAGATTCATAGTTAGAATCCTTTGGAAAGCGCCCCAGAAGTCTGTGGGAACAAACAACTGGAATCCTCTGGCAAGGGATACAGTGGGGGCGTGCATCAAGAAACCACATGCTTTTCGTCAGGGTATCCTGGGTTTCTTCGCTCCTCGCGCTGCGCGGTGACTTTCCGCAGCCGCTGAAGGAGCTGCTGCGTTCAGGGTGCTCCAAGTTTCCTCTCAGGTGCACCTCGCGCGCGGGTTCTCAGGATTGGGTTTCTTGCGAGGGTTTCTTGTGGCCGCGCCCGCACTGTATACCACGTTTTATCGGGCGGCGCCGCAATGGAGACTTTTTGAACATCGCAACATAATGGATTTCATCGGAGCGCCTGGCAGCATGATAAAACACCGCGCATGGGATTGCATTGGAAAGCCTCACGAGAGAAATCCTTCGGAAAGCAACACGAAGGACCCTCGCTGGAAAACTTCACGAGATCCTTTGGAAAACGCGAGAAAAACCTCACGCCAGACATTTCTTTGGACGCACAACAGAAGGGTACCATTTGGAAGCCGTGCGACAACAAAAATCCACCGGAAAGTGCCACAGAGGGATTCAACCGAGCAGCCTCGCAACATGAATCCTTTAGATAGCGCCGCAGAGGGATTCTACTGGAAAGCCTCGCGACGGGACCCCTTTGGCAAGCACCGTGCAGAGATTCCATTGAAACGCCTCGCAACGAGGATCCCGTGGAAAGCATCACAACGAGATTCTACGGGAAATCCTCACAGTGGAAATCCTTTGGAACGCGCCGCAACGGCTCTATCGAAAGCACCACAAGGATATTCTACTCGGAAGCAGCACAAGCAAATCCTTTGGAAAGCGCCACAACGAGATTCGATGGGCAAACCTCACAATCGGAATCCATCGGGAAGCACCAGCTGAGATTTTATTGGAAAGCCTGACAACAGGAATCCTTTGGGAAGCACGGGAAAGCTTCACGCCAGAACGCCTTTTTGAAAACGCCAGTGAGGACTCCTATGGGAAAGCCGCGCACAAGAGAATCCACCGCAAAGCACCACAGCGGGATTTAGTCAATCGTGAAGTCTCACAACAGGAACATGCTGGATAGCGCCGCAGAGGGATTCTATAGGAAAGGCTCGCGACAGGACTCCTCTGGAAAACACCACGCAGATAGTCTATTGGGACGCAGCGCAACAAGGATCCTTCGACCAGCATAACAGCAGGATTCTCTGCGAAGTCCTCGCAGTGGAAATCCTTTGGGACGCGCCGCTAAAGAGGTTCAATGGGACAACATCACAACAGGAGTCCGTTGGAAAGCACCATAAGGATATTCTATTCGGAAGCATCACAAACGGAATCCGTTGGAAAGCGCCACGAAGCGATTGTATAGGAAAGCATCGCAATCGGAATCCACTGGGAACCATCATGAACAATTTCTATTGGCAAGCCTCACAACAGGAATCCTTTGGAAAGCACCCTAAAGGCATTCTATTGGAAACCGTCACAGTGGGAATCCTTTGGAAACATCGCACATTGATTATACTGGAAATCCGTTGGAAAGCGCCACACAGAGATTTCTATTGTAACGCCTCTCAGCAGGAATCCATTGGAAAACACCCCAACGGGATTCGGTGGGACATCCGCACAAAATGGATGTCATGGGAAAGTACCACAAAGGATTTTTCTCCCCCCAAGCAACACAAAACACACCAACTTTTTTTTGAGGGGGGGCAGAGAGAAACAAGTAGAAACCATCACAGTGGGAACCTGGGAACCCTTCGGAAGCACTACCAAGGGGAGTCGATGGGAAATCCCCACAACAGGAGTCCGTTGGAAAACTCCGCAACGGGAATTGTATTGGAACGCCTCTAAACAGGAATCCGTATGAAAACACACCAAAGGGAATCTATTGGCAATCCGCACAGTGGGATTTCATTGGAAAGCGCCACAACGGATTTCCCCCCCCCACCCTTCGAAACATTATCCTGGCGAAGGACCCAACCATATGAAGTTGTGGGTACCGGAATTGTGAATATCTTCTTCGGTGAAGCTTCCTCTGGGGTCACGAAGCGCTGCGCTGGGCGGGGGGGGGGAACATTGGGGCCTTCGGTGAAGCTCCCTATGAGGCCACGAAGCGCTGCACTGGGTGGGTGAAAATACCAACTCGGGCGTGTGGGACGCATGCGGGCGGTCCCATTGGGGGCTTCGGTGGAGCTCCCCATGGGGCCACGAAGCGTTATAAAGGGTGGGTGGAAATGCCAAATTGTGTGTGGGGGGCGCATGCAGGCGGCCCCACTGGGGGCTTCGGTGGGGCTCCCTACGGGGCCACGAAGCGCTGTATTGGGCCTGCGAAAATGCCAGATTTGGTGTGGGGGACGGACGCACGCGGGCGGTCCCACTGGAGGCTTCGGTGGAGCCCTGTGGGGGACGCATGCGGGCGGTCCCACTGGGGGCTTCGGTGGAGCTCCCAATGGGGCCACGAAGCGCTGTATTGGGCTGGTGAAAATGCCAAATTGGGCATGGTGGACGCATGCCGGCGGTCCCATTGGGCGCTTCGGTGGAGCTCCCTATGGGGCCACGGAGCGCTGTACCGGGTGGGTGACAGTGCCAAATCGGGTGTGGGGGACGC
Organism: Prorocentrum cordatum; assembly: GCA_963575745.1. Lineage (NCBI taxonomy): Eukaryota > Dinophyceae > Prorocentrales > Prorocentraceae > Prorocentrum > Prorocentrum cordatum. The sequence goes on along the minus strand of CAUYUJ010016549.1, from coordinate 640,135 downwards.
ATGCGGACGGTCACACTGGGGGCTTCGGTGGGGCTCCCTATTGGGTGTGGGTGACGCATGCGGGCGGTCCCGCTGGGGGCTTCGGTGGAGCTCTTTGTGGGGCCACGAAGCGCTGTACTGGGTGGGTGAAAATGCCAAATTGGGCGTGGGGGACGCATGTGGGCGGTCCCACTGCGGGCTTCTTGGCTACGAAGCGCTGTATGGGGTGGGTGAAAATGCCAACTTGGGTGTGGGGGACGCATGCGGGCGGTCCCACTGCGGGCTTCTTGGCCACGAAGCGCTGTATTGGGTGGGTGAAAATGCCAACTTGGGTGTGGGGGGCGCATGCGGGCGGTCCCACTCGGGGCTTCGGTGGAGCTCCCTGTGGGGCCACGAAGCGTTGTACCGGGTGGGTGAAAATGCCAAATTGGGTGTGGGGGACGCATGCGGGCGGTACCACTGGGGGCTTCGGTGGGGCTCCCTGTGGGGCCACGAAACGTTGTGCTGGGTGGGTGACGATGCCAATTTGGGTGTGGGGGACGCATGCGGGCGGTCCCACTGGGGGCTCCGGTTGGGCCAAATTGGATGTGGGGGGCGCTTGTGGGCGGTACCACTGGGGGCTTCGGTGGAGCTCTATATGGGGTCACGAAACGCTTGGGCGTGGAGGACGCATGCGGGCGGTCCCACTGCGGGCTTCGGTGGAGCTCCTTGTGGGGCCACGAAGCGCTGTACTGGGTGGGTGAAAATGCCAAGTTGAGTGTTGGGGACGCATGCGTGCGGTCCCAGTGGGGGCTTCGGTGGAGCTCCCTATGGGGCCACGAAGCGCCGTGCGGTTTGGGTGAAATGCATGGAAGAAGGAGGAGGGAGGGGAGGAGGAGAGGGAGGAGGAGGAGTGGAGAGGAATGCGGGGCACCGTCTTTTCAAAACGAGCCAACACCACAAAATGGTGGGGACAAATGAGAAAACAACGGGTGGGACGACGCGATTTTTTGGGGGTGGGGTGGGGGGGCAAACAGAACAGCCAATGCTCCTTCTGGGAGGGGGAGGAGAACGACAAGGAGTTGTGCGACGATGAGAAGGAGGAAAAGGAGGAGAGAGAAAGAGGAGAAAGGAGAGGACGGGGAAGAGGAGGGGGAAGAGGAGGAATAATGCGTTAACCTTAGGCAGACTATACGAAAACACAATCTGAAAAAGGCGAGGGCCGCCACAATCACCTGTTCTCTCCACCTCCTCCTCCTCTTCCTCCTCCTCCTCCTCCTCCTCCTCCTCCCCTTCGATCTCCTCCTCCATACTCTCTCCTCCTCATCCTCCTCCTCCTTCTCCCGCCTCCTTCCTCCCTCTTCCTCCCTCCTCCTCCTCCTCCTCCTCCTCCCTCCTCCTACCCTCCTCGACCTCCTCTCCTCCTCCTCCTCCTCCTTCCTTCTCTTCCTTTACAACCTCTCTCCTCCTCCCTCATCCTCGTCCTCCTCGTCCTCCTGTTCCTTCTCCTCCTCCTCTCCTCCTCCTCCTCCTCGTCCTCCCTTTTCCCTCTCGTCCTCCTCGTCCTTCTCTGCTATTTCCTCCTCCTCCCGCTTCTCCTCCTTCTCCTTTCCTCCTCCCCCTCGTCGTCCTCCTCCTCCTCCTCCTTCCTCCGTTTCTCCCTCCTCCCTCCCCACCTATTCCTCTTCTCCTCCTCACCACCACGTTCACCTCCTCCTCCTCCTCTTCCTCCTCCTTTTCCTCCTCCTCCTCTTTCTCCTCGTTCTCCTTGTCCTCCTCCCCGTCCTCCTCATCCTCCTCCTTCCCCTCCTCCTCCTCTCCTCCTCCTACGCCTTCTCTCCTCCATCCTCCTCGTCTCCTCATTCTCCTGCTCCTCCTCCTCTTCCTTTTCCTTGTCCTCTCCTCCCTCCTCCTCCTTTCTCTCCCCCTCCCGCCTCCTACCTCCTCCCTCCTCCCTGTCCCTCCTCCCTCCTCCCTCCCTCCTCCTCTTCCTCTTCCTCCACCCCCACCTCCTCCTCGTCCTCCTCCTCTTCCTCCGCGTCCTCCTCCCGCCCGAGGCCGCCACGCAGGGCGGGTGCCACCCGGCGGCACGTCGGGGATGTGATTTCAGAAGACTCGCTGCTGTTCTCACTCGCTCTCTGCTGTTGCTGCTCAGCTGTCCAGGGTCTCTCTGCTGCCGCCCGTTTGGCTCTAATAATTTTAGGACCCTTGGCTGATTGAGCTACGATCCGCTCTGCGAGCGTTTCCAAACGATAGATCCGCGATCTTTCCATATCACAGTGGTAGCTTGGAGCGGGTCTCAGCTGCCGGCGCTGCGCGCCTCCATATTGTTAGCCACGACGACGCCGTCGTGCACCATCACGGAATCGACGCCCAGCGGCGTCCTGCGAGCCCTCATAGGCCTGAGCATAGCGCTCTATTCCGCCAGCGTCAGCGACGCCAGCACCAACGCCTACTACGCCTACATCCCTGCCAACTCCAACGCCAGCGTCAGCGACGCCAGCGACTACGCCTTCGACTCCTACTCCTTCAAGAACGCCAGCGTCAGCGACGCCAGCGACTACGCCTTCGAATCTACTCCTTCAAGAACGCCAGCGCCAGCGACGCCAGCTACTCCATCTCCTTTCCGACCCTCAGCAGCGACGACAGCTACTTCTCCTACGCCTGTGTCAGCGACGCGGCCTACTTCTCCTACGACGGTGTCAGCGACGCCAGCTACTTCCCCTGCGACGGTGTCAGCGACGCCAGCTACTTTTCCTACGACGGTGTCAGCGACGCCAGCTACTCCCTCTACGCCAGTGTCAGCGACGCGGCCTACTTCATCTTCGACAAGATGGGGGATAACTTCAACTACGCCAACAACGTCATTCCTACTTGGAATGGCGACCCAGCAACATGGAGATATTACAAGCAGGAGGTCAAACTTTGGAAGCTCAGCGAGAACCTCGCCGTGTCCCACAGTCTCGCGTCGAAGCTCGTGCTAAGGCTCAGCGGGACGGCACGGAGTGCAGCGCTCAGCATGACGGAGGCGCAGCTGCACCCGGCAGCCGCAGCGGACATCGAGGACGCCGACGATAAGAAGCGCAACATGAATCAGGTCGGCATCGAGAACGTCTTGCAGCACTTGGAGGCCAGCTTGGGTCAGCAGAAGCCAGTGCAGAAGGGCGAGACGCTTGAGAAGTTTTTCGAGTCGACGCAGCGTCACCGACGCAGAGGTGAACGCATGACGGATTGGCTCGTCCGTTTCGAGACTGGACTACAGCAGCTACGCGAGAACGAGGCGGACCTCAACGCGCTGGACGACGTCGCAGGATGGTTCCTGCTGCGGAAGGCCGGGCTCACAGCGGAACGCCGTGAGCGTGTCGTGGGCAACCTGCCCGACGAGCACTACGGCTACCAGCGCGTCCGCGGACTGCTGGTCAGGATGTTCCCGGACATCCGCACGTCGGAGCGCCGCGCCCTGCCGCCGAGACCGTGGAACAACCAGTCGCGCCCACAAGGCGGCTGGCGCAACGCATCCTCCAGCCGTGGAGGGCGCTCTACCAACGTCGTCGACGAGCCAGACGACGAGAACGACGAAGATCAAGGGGAGGATGACGAGGACGAGGCCGACGTGCAGGACGTCGCCCGTCAGGAGCTCGAAGCCTTCAGCGCCGAGCTCGAGTCAGGAGCTCGAGTCTTCCAACGTGGACATCTCCGAGCTGTTCGACGGCGACGACTCCGCCCAGGTCGAAGCTGCCGCGGCGGAGCTTGCCGCCATTCCCGAGGCCATGACCACCATTAGATCGGCTCGGGAGGCCCTGAAGGGCCGCGGCAAGTCGAACAAGTCCGCGCCGACCCGCCGACCGACCAAGCTGCAGAGCCGGGTCGACCAGCGCAAGAAGAATTCGACGTGCTGGGACTGCGGCGAGGCCGGGCACTGGGCGGGGGACAGCCAATGCCCCACGCCGGGCGCGCGCAAGCTCGCGCCCAAGGACGGTGAGCCCAAGGGTGGTGGACGCGGAGGCCGTGGAGGTCGTCCGCAGCGCCAGGCGCACATCACCGAGCGCGACGACCAGGTGGTCCAGTTCGCGGACGAGGAGATCGCCCTGCACCCACAGGGCCCCGTGACGCCGCCCCCGGAGGCCTGTGTCTCGGAGCGGCTCATTCATCACCAGCCGAACGTGAACGTCGCGATCGGCAGCGATAGGCCCCAGGACGAAGGCCTCGGCGTGGTCGACACCGCCTGCCTTTTCTGCGTCTCGGGCAGGAGGTGGTACGACAACTACAAGGGCATCCTCACAAGGATGGGCCTCGCCGACCAGATTCTCGAGGAGCCAGAGGACGAGGTCTACATGTTCGGCAACGGAGGTGCCCTACCCAGCAAGCTGCGCGTCACCGCTCCGCTTGTGCTGTGCGGCCAGGCCGGCCGCGTCGTGTTCAGCGTCGTAGACAGCCCCACGCTCGGCCTGCTCATAGGCCGGGACTTCATCCAGCCTTCCAAGATCGACATTTCGCTCTGGAAGGGCCAGATCCGCATCGGAAACGCCACCCAGAAGCTCACCACGAGCGCCGCGGGCCACCCCGCGATCAAGCTGCAGCCAGAGGACTGGCGCGCCATCCGGGATGCCGGAAGGGAGCACAAGTCCGGTGTGAAACGACAGCTGGACAAGACCATGTACATCGAGGTCGAGAAGTCGATCGATCGCCGCGACAGGAAGACGAGGACGGGCGACCCGCCGACGGTCAACAGCACTACCCGTCCCAGCGCGCTGATCGACACCATCAACAGCCTCGTTACGAAGAAGGAGCTGAACGTCCCGAGGCGGCTCCAGCCTCGACGACCGAGGGGATCACGGCTGCTTTCGGCCGTCGCCTCAGCCTTGGTTTGCTGTTCTACCGCAGCACCAGCTCCTAGCCTCACGCTTGCTATGCTGCCGGAGGCTACCTACCCCACGACGTGCGCTACCGAGCCCCTTCAGGACTGCATCGCCTGCGGCGAGACGACCTTCGAGGCCTGCAGTCATCAGGGTTTCTGCTCGGACTGCGTCTTCGGCACGCCCGTGACCCTGAGTTACGACCAGGGCGTCATCACCAGCGACTGCCACGGACCCGAGGTCAACATCGCGGAGGAGGAGCAGTTACGCGTGAGGACGCTCAAGAAGGGGGCGAAGCCGCAGCTGATCGCGGGCAAATGGTTAGCCTTCGTCACCAGCAAGAGCGGCATCCAGCCGCATAGGATCGGCCAGGCTCTAACATCCGACCTGGCCAAGTCCACGACCCGATCCAGCCCGACGTCCACGCCAACCAGCACCGTGCTCTACGAGTGGTGTTGCAACTCGGACAGCAAGCTCAGCGCAACCTGGGGGAAGAAGGGAGGAGCTGCTGTCAGGTGTGGCCTTCCAGGTCTCGACCTCTCCAAGCAGTTCGTGGTCCAGAAGCTGGAGGGCCGGATCAGGAAGAACCTTGCCTCAGGCAAGAGCGTGCGAGTTCACGCGGCATTTCCCTGCCAGCCGTGGACTTCACTACAGCGACTCGTCGTCAAGATCGACTCGAGCAAGCTGCCCAAGCTCAAGAAGGATCGGGCGAAGTCGCAGCAGATGATCGGCCTGTTCCTGCAGTCGATGTCGCGGCTGCGCAAGGAGTTCGGTGCTCAGCTCGCCGGCTCATTCGAGTGGCCGAGGTACTGCGACGGATGGGGCCCCACCGAGAACGCGACCGCCAAGAAGCTGAAGGAGCAGCTTCCGCGCATCGTGGACTTCGATGGCTGCGCGTTTGACCTCAAGACGAAGAAGGGGATCCACATTAAGAAGCCGTGGCGGATCATCACCGACGATTTCGGGTTTGACGACTCGTTCAGGCGCTTCTGCAGCGGGGGACATCTTCACGCGGAAGCCCGAGGTAAGGACGCCAAGCGTAGCGAGAACTACACGGACAAGCTCGTGAAGGTGCTCGCCGAGCAGCTGCGACGTCCGAACCGACGACCTGTTCGAGAAGCTCACCCTACATCGGCGACGCGAAGGGCAAGCAGAAGGACGGTTCCAGCCGCTGCAGCCGCGCAGGAGCCAGCGCTCACGGCCGCGGAGGAGCGGACACTTCGGTCCGCAGTCATGCAGCTCCACGTCAACACTGGGCACCCGTCCAACGATTCGCTTGCGAGAGCTATCCGCGTGACAGGCGGATCGCAGAGGTCCGTCGAGATGGCCCTGAACCTCTACTGCGAGGTATGTGTAGCACATCACCGACCACTACCTCACCTGCCAGGAAGGATCAGACTGGACAGGGACTTCAACGACTCCATCGGCGTGGACCTTTTCACCCTGGCCGACTACGCGGGCAACCAGCTGATTTTTCTGAATGTGGTCGACCTGGCCTCAGGTTTTACGATGTGCGGCACAGTCGCATCAAGGCATCCGCCAGTTGTTTTCGCTCGACTGCTGCAGATTTGGATCACGCCTTTCGGCGCTCCTCAACGTGTCATCTTCGACGGAGGAGGTGAGTTCGAGCGCGAGTTCTCCAAGGAGCTCGAGGACTTGGGCTGCCACTTGATGACGACATCTGCGGCCACGCCGCAGCAGAATGCTACCGTGGAGCGACGCGGAGGCCTGTGGAAGGTGCGCGCGAGGAAGCTGATCGACCAGTTCAGCATCAGGTTCGACCAGACCGCGGTCGCTCAAAAGGTCCAGTGGCTGATCGCCTCCGTGTGCTGGGCTATGAATAGCCAGGTCAACTCCACGGGCTACTCGCCGTCGCAGTGGGTGCTCGGGCGAGGCCCTCGCCTTCCGTACTGCTTGCTGGACAACGCCGGAAGGCTGTCCCTGCACGAGCGTATCGTGTCCGATAAGCCGTTCTCGGAGAGGATCGCCATCATGAAGGCCGCGCAGACCTCCACGCAGCAGCTCAGGTTCAACCAGTCCCTCTCCAGGGCGCTGCTGGCCCGGTCTCGGGCAGATGGAGCTCAGCACGCCAGCGACGTCTACCAGACAGGCGACCAGGTGTACTACTGGAGGGGCAACGGCAAGCCCAAGCGCGAATGGGCTTCGCAGTGGCACGGGCCCGGCATCATCATCGGGTTCGAGGGCGCCTCGAACGTCTGGGTCAGCCACCGCTCCACTACCGTGAAGGTCAACCGTGGACACCTACGCCACGCCACGGCCACGGAGCTCGTGCCGTGGGGCCAGGTGCTGAACGCGCTGAACAGCAACCAGCCGCCAGGCCCACCGCCAGGCGCCCCGCCAGGGACCTTAGGGCCCGCACCTCCTCCGGACTCTGGAGGAGGCGGCGGTGGTGCAGGCGGCGGCCCTCCGCCGCCCAGCCCAGGCGGAGGAGGAGGACCTGCTGGACCCGCGCCGCCAGGCGCAGACGAGGACATGTTCCTCGACCTGACCGGACCGGCGCCGCAGAAGCGCCCCCGCGGTGAGGGTCAGCTTCCAGCGCCACCCGCGCTACCAGCACCAGCGCAGCAGCCAGCCATCGTGCAGCGCAACTTCGGCAACATTGAGATGTCCGCGGCAAATCAGCGCGCTCATCAGTACAATGAGTGGCTGGCCCGCCGTCAAGGTGACGGTGATTTCACTACCAGTGGAGGAGCCAGCGGCAGTGGAGGATCGGCCCCACCGCCCTCGGGAGGGGCCGTGCAGCAGCCACCGCTGCCGCCGCCAGCGGAGCCGCAGCCACCGCTGCCGCCGCCAGCGGAGCCGCAGCCAGCGGAGCCGCAGCCGCTACCCGCGGCCGACGACCCGCCGGCGCCAGACTCAGGCGGTGCTGCCGCCCCTGCAGCTGCCGCTGCTCCTGCCGCCGAAGAATTTCAACGTCCTGAACCCGCGCCTCAGGGCCCAGTCGACGCCGACGAGGACGACAAGCAGTCCGACAGTTCCGGATTGGACATGATTCGGGAGTGGGCTCAGATTGCGGGCAGGCGCGCCAGGAGACCATGGCTCGCCGCCCGCCGGACACCGAGGACCAGCGCGGTACCAAGACGCAGCGCCAAGTTCGACAAGAGAACGCACCAGTGGCACTGCTGCGTGACCGCCAGCAAGAGCTCGACCCCCGCGAGCGCGCCGCAAAGCGCAAGGAGCTACTGAACGACCTGCCTCAGTGCTTCAAGAGGCCGAGGGACACGAACAAGGTCGACCTCTACCTAGACAACTACTTCCAGAAGCACGCGGACGAGCTCTACGCTAGTACACGACTCCGTGAAGCACTGCTCACGGGGAACGCCACCGCCAAGGAGCTCAAGTACGACACGTTGAGCGCCACCGAGAAGAAGAACATGGACGCCGCCATGAAGACCGAGTGGCCCAAGTGGACGGAGTTCGGCGCCTACAAGAAGCTCCCGCCCAAGGAGCTGAAGGAGCTCCTGCGGCGTAGCCCTGGCATTCGCCCTGTGGGCACGCGCTGGGTGCTGACCAGCAAAGGCCAGAACGTCATGAAGGCTCGCCTGGTCGTGCAGGGCTGCCAGGAGGACAAGTCGCAGATCAGGACGGACGCGCCTACGGGATCCAGGGGCGCGCTGTACCTGACCCTCGCTGCCGCAGCCCAGTTGGGCTGGGATCTCTCGTCCTACGACGCGATGACGGCCTACCTGCAGTCGGGTAACATCGAGAGGCTTCTGCTCCTGCGCATGCCGGCCAAGAACCCGCCGCCGGGGACTCAGCCCGGCGAGCTCGTCATGGCCACAGGCGCGATCTACGGGGCGCGCGACGCCGGGAGGCAGTGGTACCTCTACGCGCAGAAGGTCTTCGCCGAGCACGGCCTTGTGGAGAGCAAGCTCGAGAATGGCCTCTACTACTTTTACGACGAAGGTGGGCTCGCCGCTGTGGTCCACTCTCATGTGGACGATTTCCTGATCGCCCAGCGCAGCAACTCCACGAAGTGGAAGGCTACCATCGCCTCGCTGGGGAAGAAGTTGCACCTCAAGCAGGTCGAAGGGGTCATCAAGTACTGCGGACGTACCATCACCAAGCTCGACGACGAGTTCCGCGTGACCCAGGCCACCGCTGCAGCGCAGGTGGACTTTGTCGACCTGAAGGTCACCGAGGGCCGAGGTGCCGAGGACCGGCTCACCTCCACCGAGGTGACGAGCCACCGCCACACGCTCGGGCAGCTGTTGTGGCTAGCGGTGCAGACCCGGGTAGACATAGCCTGCCCGGTGAGCTTCGCAGCTCGCCGCGCCAACGTCGCCACCGTGGCCGACGCGAAGACGCTCAACAAGACGGTTGCCTACGTGCACTCCACCACGAACTTCGCGATCGTGCTCAAGCGCAAGCTCGTCGACCTGGAGACGGCCATCACCGCGTGCTTCAGCGACGCCGCGTTCGCCAACGTGGACGGCGTCAAGAGCCAGTGGGGCATGGTGATGGGGCTCGCCCACCGCCCGCGCGACGTCGTCGGTGGTCGCTGCGACCTGTGTCTGCCAGTCGCCTGGCACTCCGGCACGGTCAAAAGGTCGGTGAAGTCGACCCTCGCCGCCGAGGACTACGCCGCCCTCGAAGGATCGGAGACCAACATTTGGTTCCGACAGCTGCTCACCGAGGCCTACAACCCCAAGACGGCGCTCAAGCAGATTGGCGTGCTCGCCGACGAGAGCCCAGGGGAGATCTACAGCGAGAGCAAGGGCCTCGTGTCGCACATCCAGTCCGATGTGGGCCAGTCTGCGGACAAGCGGTTCCTCATCGTCGCCTCCATGATCAAGGAGGCCGCGCATCCCAACAGTGCGCTCAAGCTCAGTTGGATCCCGACCTGGGCCATGGTCGCGGACGCCCTGACGAAGGCCATGGAGGCCGGCGTCCTGCTGTCGTTCTTCGGGGCCCGCAAGCACACCTACGGGATCCGGCAGCCGCGCGCCGCCATGCTCGCCTCGGTGCTGTTCACCTGCCTCGGCAAGGTCAAGGGACAGCCAAAGCCGACGCCGACGACGCCGGACTTCAGCTACTACCTGTGCCTGCTGACGTTCGCGCTGTTCTACGGTATGGCCATCGGGTTCGGCATCTCCATGATGCTGTGGACGATCATGAGGCAGAACCACGCGACTGCCACCGGGCAGAGCGTCGCCGAGGCCAAGGCCATGGGCGAGCACCCTGGCTGGGACGGCCGCCTACTGGGCCGGCGCCGCAACGTACCGACGATCCCTGAGGACCGTGACTATGACGGCGACGTCATCATGCAGCCCCCTGGAGGCGCAAGCAGTGCGAGTTCAGCGACATCGGCGTCTGGCGTGTCTTTTGGACACCATCCATCGCAGCCACCAATTCCAGCATTTCCAGCACTGCAGCAGCCGCCGATACCGCCAACACCGCCACCTTCCAGTGCGTCGCCATCACCGTGCACGGCAACATCGACCCCGGGATTGGGACGATAGAGGTCAGCAAGGGCCTCAAGCAGGTCAGGCAGCTCGGCACCTACATCGCCAAGCATCGTTTCCGTGACGAGCTCATCGTGTGCGATCAGCGCCAGTGGAGTCCAGTGGCACGGGTCGTCGCCTACGGTAGAGCCCAGCGACCTGCTTGATTGCATCGGCAACCGGCACGACTTCGTGGTCGGCCACAACTCGCACAGCGTATACATCACCTGCAAGAGCTGCAAGACGCACGCGTCTTGGTTGACCCGTTGCTATCGCAACAGCAACCCGGATTTCACGATCTTCCCGCCGGGCGTGATGCGCGACCTCATGGGTCGATGGCGCAAGATCGCAGGCCGAGAGTGCGGGCGAGGATCAGATCTGACGGACAAGCCGATGAAGCCCAGGAAGGGCGACTGATCCCTGCTGTTGCCCAGACTGTCGCGATTTTCCATCGCGACCTTGTTAACGTACATCCGCATTGCTGTTTCAGGCTTCACACCTGGTGAAAAGATTTACACGTAACTCCGCATTTCAGAAGCTTCAGTTAAGTGTGCACAGTTTTTGATGTGATGACGATCACACCCATCCAGATGGCTCTTTTGAGTTTTGTCGCTTCGCGATCGGACTCTAGCCATGCCTTGTCTTTGATTATAGCGCCGGCGGCGCTGAGAGCTGTGAGTGCCCTGCAGGTCGCGTGTAGCGCATCCGCTTAAGTGCCCCGACGGGCTGCCTGCGATTGCAAGCCGTGTCGAGCCGTTTGCTCGCCTTCTGCCAGCGCGCCTGGCCTCCGCCTGATGAAGCTAGCGCCAGGCTTATATGCCCGGCTGCTCACGGCGCATCGTGTGCGCCCGCCCGCTGCTTTTGAGCACCGTGCAGGAGGAGTGTGATTTCAGAAGATTCGCTGCTGTTCTCACTCGCTCTCTGCTGTTGCTGCTCAGCTGTCCAGGGTTTCTCTGCCGCCGCCCGTTTGGCTCTAATAATTTTGGGGCTCTTGGCTGATTGAGCTACGATCCGCTCTGCGAGCGTGTCCAAACGATAGATCCGCGATCTTTCCATATCACAGGGAAGGGCCTTTGGCCAGAGTGGCCTTTCAGGGGGGTGTTCGGGAGGAACCGAGTCACGGGCGGCGCCTTCGGCGCCGCCTTGGCTGCGCTCCGCGCGCAAGGGATCCGATTGGGACCCAGCGCTGATGCGAGAAATCCGCGCGGAGCTCCGACAGTTTAGATTGCCCGCCCGCGGTTTCTTTAGTTGGGGGGCTTGTCGCCGGTGCGTGTAGCCGATCCATCGGCGACGCACCGCCGATTCAAGCTCGATGCTTCTCCCCCCGAGCCAGTCCACCCTATCGTTTCCCCTCCCTGCTGCCCTCCTTTCCCAGGAGGGGTAGGAGGAGGAGGAGGAGGAGGAGGAGGAGGAGGAGGAGGAGGAGGAGGAGGAGGAGGAGGAGGAGGAGGAGGGAGGAAGAGGAGGAGGAGGAGGAGGAGGAGGAGGAGGAGGAGGAAGAAGAAAAGATGAGGCGGAGGAGGAGGATGATGATGATGATGAGGAGGAGGAGGAGGAGCAGGAGGAGGAGGAGGAGGAGGAGGAGGAGGACCAGTGTAAACCCACAAGTCATCAACGATGTTTGAAGGACAACCCTCCCTCCAAGCTTCCTGTTCATAGGTCCCTACAAGGGTTCCTTTCCACTGAGGGAATTGCCTCGTTAGAAGAACCGTTTAAAAAGGCCCTGAATGATGCCCAAACATCATTAAGTGAGCTTCGACGCCATGGATCAACCTGACTGTTGCGTCTTGACGATCCTGAACCGTGCCAGAACACCATTCCTGGGATTTCAACCGCGAGTCCACGTAATGGTCGCACCCTCACAGTTCGGAATCCTTCCACAACACACTGTCTGGTATGTTGACCGTGGGAATCCGCGACACTCCTGCAAACTTTTAAAACCAATGTGCGCGGCGCTGAGGCGAGAGCCACGTGTTCAAAACGAACCGCGCTCATTACGTGAAACGTGTGCAATTTTTTCAGACCAATGCGCGCGGCGTCTCAGGCGAGAGCCACATTTTGAAAACCACCCGCCCTCCATCCGTGAAGCTCGTCAGATTGTTTTCAGCGAGTGTACGCGGCGCCAAGGCGAGAGCAACATGTTGAAAATGACCTATCCTCAATCCGTGGCACTCTTGCACATGTTCAACACGAATGTGCGCGGCGCTAAGGCGAAAGCCACATTTTGAAAACCACCCGCCCTCCATTTGGGAAACGGTTGCCAATGTTGACAGATGGTGAGGAAGTCCCTGGTGAAACGCCCAGCCCGCCCTTTCGACGGACCTCGGGGCGCGACAGTGAGGAGTCATTACCCAATCAGAGCTTGCCTCTGTAGGGGTCCTAGCGAATTCATATGTTTAGGTGAGGTTTGTCACCGATTTCCGCGGCCTGCCTGGGTGCATTCTAGCCCTATAGCCCTATAGCCCTGTGGCCCTGTAGTCCTGTAGCTTTCTAGCCCTGTAGCCCTATAGCCCTACAGCCCTACAGCCCTATAGCCCCATAGCCCGGTAGCCCTATAGCCCCATAGCCCAATAGCCCTAGAGCCCTATAGACCAACAGCCCTATAGCCCTATAGCACTATACCCTTACCTATACGACCACCCTTCGGGTGATAAGGAGGTTCGGGGGGGGGGGAGGAACCAACGTCTCACTCGATCGGTCTCACTATCGATCTCACTATCGATCTCAGTATCGGTCTCGCTCGATCGATCTCCCTCGATCGATCTCACAATCGATCTCACTCGATCTATCTCACAATTGATCTGACTATCGATCTCACAATCGATCTCACAATCGATCTCACAATCGATATCACATTCGGTCTCACTATCGATCTCACTATCGATATCACAACCGCTATCACAATCAACGTCATCATCATCAACAACAACATCAACATCAACCTCATCATCACCAACATCATCATAATCGGGACACCGTCCTCATCATCAACACCAACATCATCATCATCACGGTCATCAACATCATCGGGACACCACCACCATCATCATCATCATCATCATCATCATCACAGTCATCATCATCATCAACATCATCATCATCATCAGCAGCATCGGGACACATCAGTCATCATCATCATCATCACCATCATCATCATCATCATCATCATCGGGACATCATCATCATCTCATCCTCATCATCGACATCATCATCAGCATCATCAACATCACCATCAGCATCATCATCATCATCGTCATCATCGGGGCACCATCATCATCATTATCAACATCAGCATCAACATCATCATCATCACCATCGGGACGCCATCATCATCAACATCATCATCACCATCATAATAATCATCATCATCGGGATGCCATAATCATCATCAACCTCATCATCATCATCATCATCATCATCATCATCGGGACACAATCATAATCAGCATCATCAACATCAACATCATCATACTCATCATCATCGGGACACCATCATCGTCATTATCATGATCATCAACATAATCATCATGATCATCATCATCCTCATCATCGGGACATCATCAGCATCATCATCATCATCATCGTCATCATCATCATCGACATCATCATCATCATCATCATCATCATCATCATCATCGGGACACCATCATCATCATATCATCATCATCATCATCATCGTCCTCATCATCATCTTCATCATCATCATCACCATCACCATCATCATGATCATCATCGTCATCATCATCATCATCATCAGCAGCATCATCATCATCTGCATCACCATCATCATCATCATCATCATCATCATCATCATCATCATCATCATCATCATCATCGCGGGACACCGCGGGACACCGGCGGGACACCGCGGGGCACCGCGGGAACCGCGGGACACCGCGGACACGGCGGGACACCGGCGGGACACCGCGCGCCGCCGGCCGCCCGGAAGAGACACATTTGGTCCGGCCGCGCCTCAGCCACAGGGACACCGACGGGACACCAGCGGGACACCAGCGGGACACCGCGCGCCACCGGCCGCCCGGAAGAGACACATTTGGTCCGACCGCGCCTCAGCCACAGGAGACTTTCCTCTCGCCCGCCCACGCAGCTTCGCCTCGCCCGCGCGCACGGCACGCACGAACACGAAACCGAAATCGATTTCCCGGTAGGGGGGCTCTCCTTTTCACTTCGATCTCACCCCCTCACCTCCGATAGCCCTATAGCCCTATAGCCCTATAGTCCTATAGCCTCATAGCCTTAACACCCTACCTATACGACCACCCTGCGGGTGATAAGGAGGTTGGGGGGGGGAGGGGCCAGCAATGGGCAACAGTGGTGATCGTTGTTCTGACGATGCCAGTGGAGATCGTTGCGTTGCCGCTCGCTCTTGGGAGCCTTGGTGTCGAGTTGTTTACGTCGGGACACCGATGGGACACCGACGGGACACAATCGATCTCACTGTCGATCTCACTATCCATCCCACTACCGATCTCACTATCGATCTCGCTATCGATCTCACTATCGATCTCGCTTTCGATCTCACTATTCATTTCACTATCGATTCCACTATCGATCTCGCTATCGATCCCACTCGATCGATCTCACTATCGATCTCACTATTGGTCTCACTATCGATATCACGATCGATCTCAATATAGATCTCACTGTCGATCTCTCACTATAGATCTCACTATCGATCTCACTATCGGTCTCATTATCGATCTCACTATCGATCTCACTGTCGATCTCAGTGTCGATCTCACCACGGGACACCACGGGACAACGACGGGACACCAGCGGGACACCAGCGGGACACCAGCGGGACACCAGCGGGACACCGGCGGGACACCGCGCGCCACCGGTTGCCGGGCGGAGAACCTTTTGGTCCGGCCGCGGCCCAGCCACGACGGGACACCGGCGGGACACCGGCGGGACACCAGCGGGACACCGGCGGGACACCGGCGGGACACCGCGTGCCACTGGTTACCAGGCGGAGAACCTTATGGTCCAGCCGCGGCCCAGCCACAGGAGAATTTCCTCTCCCCCGCCCACGCAGCTTCGCCTCGCCCGCACGCACGGCACGAACACGAAACCGAAATCGATTTCCCGGTAGGGGGGCTCTCAGTTCCACTTCGATCTCCCCCCCCAATTTCCGATAGCCCTATAGTCCAATAGCCCTACCTATACGACCACCCTGCGGGTGAAAAGGAGGTTTGGGGGGGAGAAAACCTGCAATGGGCAACAGTGGTGATTGTTGTTCTGACGATGCCAGTGGAGATCGTTGCGTTGCCGCTCGCTCTTGGGAGCCTTGGTGTCGAGTTGTTTACGTCGGGACACCGATGGGACACAATCGATCTCACTGTCGATCTCATTATCCATCCCACTATCGATATCACTATCGATCTCGCTATCGATCTCACTATCGATCTCGCTTTCGATCTCACTATTGATCTCACTATCGATTCCACTATCGATCTCGCTATCGATCCCACTAGATCGATCTCACTATCGGTCTCACTATCGATCTCACTATCGATATCACGATCGATCTCAATATAGATCTCACTGTCGATCTCTCACTATAGATCTCACTATCGATCTTACTATCGGTCTCATTGTCGATCTCCTATCGATCTCACTAGCGATCTCACTGTCGATCTCACCACGGGACACCACGGGACAACGACGGGACACTGGCGGGACACCAGCGGGACACCAGCGGGACACCGGCGGGACGCCGCGCGCCACCGGTTGCCGGGCGGAGAACCTTTTGGTCCGGCCGCGGCCCAGCCACGACGGGACACCGGCGGGACACCGGCGGGACACCAGCGGGACACCGGCGGGACACCGGCGGGACACCGCGTGCCACTGGTTGCCGGGCGGAGAACCTTATGGTCCAGCCGCGGCCCAGCCACAGGAGAATTTCCTCTCCCCCGCCCACGCAGCTTCGCCTCGCCCGCACGCACGGCACGAACACGAAACCGAAATCGATTTCCTGGTAGGGGGGATCTCCGGTCCACTTCGATCTCACCTCCCAATTTTCGTAGCCCCATAACCCCAGAGCCCTTTAGCCCTATAACCCCATAGCCCTATAGCCCTATAGCCTATAGCCTTATACCCCTATAGCTCTACAGCCCTATAGCCCTATAGCATTATATCCCTATAACCCTATAGCCCTACAGCCTTGTAGCCTTATAGTCCTATAGCCCAACAGCGCTATAGCTCTATAGCCCTATAGCTTTATATGCCTATAGCCCTATAGCCCTATAGCCCTATAGCCCGATAGTCCTACATCCCTATAGCCCTATATCCCTATGGTCCTATAGCCCTATAGCCCCATAGCCCTATTGACTCATAGCCCTATGGCCCTATAACCCTATAGCCCCATAGCCCCAGAGCCCCATGGCTCCATAGCCCTATAGCCCTACAGCCCTATAGTCCTATAGTCCTAAAGCCGTATAGCCCTATAGCCCTGTAGCCCGATAGACCTATAGTCCCATGGCCCCATAGCCCTATAGCATCATAGCCCTATAGCCCCATAGCCCCATCGCCCTATAGCCCAATAGCCCCATAGCCCTATAGCCCTTAGAAAGGCTTTGGTTATGTTTTTCTCCGGTGCCATTTGTAAGGAAAAGGAGCGGAGGAGGAGGAGGTGGAGGAGGAGCAGGAGGAGGACCAGTGTAAATCTAAGAGTCATCAGCGGTGTCGGAACACACCTTCCCTCCAAACTCCCTTCAATTCCATTGATGGAACTGCCTCGTTGAAAGACAACCGTTAGAAGACCGGGAAGCATGCCAGAACATTGCTCTCGGGATTCCAACGCCACGGATCATTGCCTGTTGTTTTTTGACGGTCCTGAACCGTGCCAGAAGGCCATTCCTGGGATTTCAGCACCGTGAGTGAACGTAACTTTTGCACCTTCATAATCCGGAATCTTTCCAAAACGCTAATCCTAGTATTTTGTTTATGGGCATCCATGGAACTCTTGCCGAAATTGTTGACGAATGTGCGCGGCGCCAAGGCGGGAGCCACATTTTGAAATGGAGCCGCCCTCCATCCGTGAGACGCTTGCAAATTTTGAAACGGCTGTGCGCGGTGTCAAGGCGAGAGCCAAATTTTGAAAAGACCCACAGGCGAAGCACCCCGCCTGCCTTAAAAACAGCTCTCGGGGTGCGACAGGGAAAAGTTGTTCATAAAGAAAAAGAATGGAGGAGGAGGAGGAGGAGGAGAAGGAGGAGGAGGAGGAGGAGGAGGAGGAGGAGGAGGAAGACGAGGAGGAAGACGAGGAGGAGGAGGAGGAGGAGGAGGAGGAGGAGGAGGAGGAGGAGGAGGAGGCGGGAGAGGTGGAGGTGGAGGAGGAGAAGGTGCAGGAGCCGGAAGAGGAGGAGGTTCATCGCCCCCCCCCAGGTGTTCCACGCCCCCTTGGCCGTCGAGGAGACCCTGCTGCGCAGCGGCGCGGCCTCGCCGCGGGCGGCGACGCCGATCGGCGCGCCCGGAGGCGCGGCGACGCCGTTGGACTCGGCCCGTGGGGGGGAGCTCGACTCGAGCTCCTGGCTGGTGGAGGGCGGCGCGGGCGAGGCGCGCGGCGGCGAGGGCGAGGAGCTCAGATCAGGGGAGACGTCAGGGAGAGGGGTGGGTGGGTTGGGTAGGCTCCTCCTCCTCTTCCTCCTCCTTCTCATCTTCCTCCTGATCATTCTCCTCCATATCATCCTCCTCCTCCCCCTCCGCCTCCGCCTCCTCCTCCTCCTCCTCCTCCTCCTCCTCCTCCTCTCCTCTCCTCTCCTCACACTCCGTCTCCTCCGTCTCCTCCTTCTCCCTCTACTCTTTTTCGTCCTCCTCCTCCTCCGTCCTCCTGCTCCCCTCCTCCTCCTCCTCCTCCTCCTCCTCCTCCTCCTCCTCCTCGTCCTCCTCCTACCTCTCCTGCCCACACTCTTGGGATTATATCTCATCCTGGTGACTTCTTCCCTCCCCCTACCAGAGCTGAGCCCACAGTACATCATGCTTGCGACCTAGGACGAGATGATTATCTTGTTCGGGTCAATCTATTCATGGACGGTTCGTGCATCCGCTCCGTCATCAGAGAGTTGTCGCGGACGGGGTGGGCGTATGTTGCGGTATCCGATTCTGGGCAGGAGTTGGGTCACGTGTGCGCTCCCCTCGCTCTCCCCATCCCGCAGACAGCTCAGGCAGGCGAGTTTGCAGCGTGCACGGCCGCCTGTCAGAACGCTCTCGAGCAGTCCGTTGGTTTCAGTGACTGCCAGAATGTGGTTCAGCTGTGGGCTCTCCCCAGACCCGAGCAGTTGTCTTTCAGGCGTGTGCATGCTGGCATATTTGTTTGGACGGCTGACTCCAAGATGGGGCAGATGTTTAAGGCGAAGGGGCGCATGACCGAGGAGCAGGCTGCGGTGGACGACCACTCGCGGTTCTGCAAGGCAGGCAACGGCCTCGCCGATCACTATGCCAAGCTCGGGGCGCCTGCCCTCGAGAGGCCGAGCCCCGAGCAGACCGAGTGCCTCGACCGAGCATTCTCGATCGCCAGGAAAGTTTGTTTGATTGCTGCCAGATTGCTCCAGCGGTGGCCAGCGTGTGACCTCTCTAAGGCCATGCGTGAGCAGCGGGAGCCCTTCGTGACCGTTCCCAAGGTCCGCCATTCCTGAGTGTGGAGGAACGAGTTCTGGCAGTGCAAGCAATGTTTGGGGGCCGCTAGGTCTTGTTGCCCCCCCAAACAGTATCTGCACCACGACCCACAAGCTTTCTGACACTAAGCTCATAGAGCTTGGCCACAAGTGCATCGTTCTTTCTTGTGCAGATGACAGTGCTCTTTGTATCCGCCTGAAGTGCAAGGCTTTCTCGACGGGTGGGTCTGTGCGGTATTGGAGCTTGAACTGCAATGGCCAACCGCGCTGCCCTCGTTCGTCACAACATTACTGAAACCGTATCATTGCTGGTCGGCACCCGAAGAGCGATTGTGTGTTGGCTCGGCGTGGATGCTGTCAGCGTGGTTCGGCTATTTGATTGACGCCCGAGGCCACGGGGGTATGGCCCTGTCGTGTGGCTTGCCATGTTTGCAGGCGGCCCAGCGTGCACGGATGTCTCCTGCGCTTGCCGCGTCTCAAATGTCGGGCTCGACGATTGCCTGGCTGGCCGCCAGGAGGACTGCTATGAAACATGGCATAGCAGCGCAGCGGCAAATCCTCATTCTGCTCCCCCTTCCCCTCCTCCTCGCGTCCTCCTCCTCCTCCTTCTTCTCCTCCTCCTACCTGGGTTACCCCTTGCCCCCCTCCTCCTCCTTCTCCTCCTCCTCCTTCTCCTCCAACCCCTCTTTCTCCACACCCTCCTCTTCCGTTCCTCTTCCTTATGCATAACTGCCTGTCGCGCCCCGAGGCCATTCGGGAGGGCGGGCCGGGCGTTTCGCCTGAGACCTCCTCACCATATATGATCCCGAAGCGTAGGATTTGCAACAACTTCACGGATGGAGTGCGGGTGGTTTTCAAAACATGGATCTCGCCGTAACGCCGCGCAAATCCGCTTCGAACATTTACAAGAGTTTCACGTTTGAGTAGAGTAGAGACCGTTTTTCAAACGTGGCACTCGCCTCAGCGCCGCGTGCATTTCCTTTGTATAGCTTTGAACAACTTCACGGATAGAGGACGTGTTGTTTTCAAACCGTGGCTCTCGCCGTAGTGCTGCGCACAGTCGTCATACGAAATTGCAGCAGCTTCACGGACGGAGGGCGGCTTCTTTTCAGAATGTGGTTCTCGCTTTAGCGCTGCGCGCATTCGTCATACGAGCTTACAGCGGCTTCTATATGTCTCGTGGTTAACGGCCCATAAATGGTGTTCTGGCACGATGTAGGATTTTCGGGGCGCAACAGTCACGTTGATTCGTGGTGTTGCAGTCCCAGAAAATGTGTTCTGGCACGATTCAGGACCGTCAAGACGCAACAATGACGACGGTGATTCGTTGCGTCGAAGTTTCTGGCACAGTTCAGGATTTTCAATTGGTTGTTCCCTACCTAGGCTCAGCCTAGAGTGTTGTTATTCTCTTTCTTTAAAGGGGCCGGGCAGTGCAAACCGCCCCGGGCGGTTCCCCCGGTATCCGCCCCGCGGTTCTTCAGTTACGTCCCTTTAGCTTAGCGTTGCTTATCTCGTCTTAGCTTAGCTTATTTCATCTTAGCTTAGCTTAGCTTAGCTTCGACTTAGCTCAGGTTTATCTTAGCTTAGCTTACCTTCGTCTTAGCTTCGCTGAGCTTTAGCACGGCAGAGCACAGCATAGCATAGCATAGCAGAGCACAGCATAGCAGAGCACAGCCTACATAGGCTCTGCCTAGAGGGTTAGCTTAACTTAGCTTAGCTTAGCTTAGCTTAGCGCAGCGCTGCGTTAGCATACCATATCATAGCATGACATAGCCAGTCATATCATAGCATAATGTAGCATAGCGCAGCATAGCATAGCATATCATTTCATAACATAGCATATCATAGCACAGCGCAGCTTAGCATAGCACATCATATCATACCATAGCTTAGTATCGCACATCGCAGCATGACATAGCATAGCTTACCATATCATAGCATCGCATACCATAGCACAACATAGCAGAGCGCATCATATCATAGCATAGCATGGCATAGCATAGCATAGCGCAGCATATCATGGCATAGCATAGCGTAGCAACTCATGCTGCTTTCCTAGGGGCTCCAACTTCTAGGTAGGGTCGCACTGGGGTAATTTTCTGAAGTGGCGCTCCCTTCAGTAAACAATGAAGGCCTGTAGGGGCCCAGGAAGGGGGAGCTTGGAGGGAGGGTCTACTCCCGGATAGCTCTGCGAGAGGTAAGGGGGCCCAGGAGCCTTCAGCGGAGGGTGGCCCGAGAGCATTTTCCAACGCCGCTCAAGCAGACTCGCAGCGGGTTGCTTGAACTTGCAGCGTGTCCCGAAGGCGTTTCCAACTCGTTCCCAATGCGCGTGCCAGAAACTTTTGCGTAGCTCTTTCGAAGCTCCTGGGGAGTTCCTGGTAAGCTCTTTTCTCAAACTTGTAGGCTCCCCAGGTATCCTCTCAAGCGTCCTTGCATACGTTTCCCAGATACGCTTCGCGCGAGTTGGACTGCTCCGCTATCTGGGCTTTGGACGCCACAGGTTGCAACATCGCTAGTGACTCTTGGGTTTGAACTGGTCCACCTCCTCCTCCTCCTCCTCCTCCTCCTCCTCCTCCTCCTCCTCCTCCTCCTCCCCCTGGTCGAACGGTAGGTCCCCTGCTACGCTTCCTCTCGCCCAGCCAGCCCGCCGTAGTTTGGGCCCAGGGCACAGGAGCCTGCAGTGCTCCCTTGCCCGTGGTTGAACATCCGTGATTAAAAACCTCCGCCTTCGACCCGCGTTCTGCGTGTCCGCCTGCAGAACGAGTTTTTCTTTCACCCTTTACATCCATTTTTGTAGTTGCTAGCTGAACAGGTTCGCCCCTGCTCCCACCACGGCCGCCATGTCTCGCCAGGCATCGGCTGCGCCGGCATCCCACTCTCATCGCCTTAGACGACCTCAAGAAGTACGACATGTACAAGGAACCACTTCAACATCACCGCCTTCAACATCATCGCTTTCGTGCGTTTCCTCCCCATCGCTTTGGCAGGTGACGCTGCTTTAGGGCACGTCAGGGTTGCAACGGCCTGCCCGCCAAGCTCAGCGACTGGGGGCCTCCCCGTCGCCTTGGCGGGAAACGCTGCTTTAGGGCACGTCGGGGCTGCAAGAGCCCACTCGCCAAGTTCAGTGACCCGGAACATGCACATCCAGTACTTCGTCGAGGACGACACCACCAAAGACAACCAATACCCCATCAAGGACAGCACCACCAAAATCTACAAGGACCGCTCTGTGACCCGTTCTGGGCACGCGCGGATTGTGTCCGGGCAGCTGGTGGACCCCAAATGGGCAGTGCCCCCGCGTGTGGGGGTAGCCGCTGGTATTAGACAGCTGCTCGACACAACGCTCACATTTGCGGTGTCAGAACAAAGGTCTCGAGATCTTCGGGGCTGTGTCTCGAGAGCCCGTGGGGAAGGAAGCAGAGGAGAGGCATTCGGCGACCGTGTCGCCGGTGCCTGGCGGGGATGCAGTGGGGGACATGACGACTGGGGCGCCATCGCTCGGAGGCGCCGCGCCTCGGGGTCCGACCCTTCGCTTTGCCTACCCAGGCCCGCCAGCCGGGCAGGGCGGGATCCCGATGCGCATTCCTCTCGACGATAGTGTACTTGGTGGCGTCCAGAACAGTGACCGCGCGTCGTACGAAGAGCATTGCCGCGACTGTTTCGCGGGATGCCCCGAGCACCGTGAGCCCCCCAGAGACGCGACGGAATCAGACGCCCAATGCGCTGACGAGGAGGAGAAAATCCGGGGCAAGTATCCACGGCGACTGCTGCAACGCCTGTGAGGACCCCTGGCCTTCGCGTCCAGCGACTGTGTCGCCGTCGCCCTGCAGACGGCTGCGATTGGCGCCCGCGCCGCCCGCGCTCCTCAGACAGCTGCGCTTGACGTCCATGCCGCATTTGAGACAGCGGTCGTCATGCGCGACGCCGGTCCCCTGTCCAACGAAGAAGTGTCGAGGCTGTCGAAGGAGGTCGCGAGAGCTCAGAATTCTGAGAGGCGGCTTTTTCAGGGCGCCCGAAATGCAATGGGTTCCAGACATGTCTTCAAGTGCAAGCACCAGAAGGGATCAGGCGGCAAGACTGCCAGGACCACCCGGTGCCGCACGGCGATGAAGGGCTTCCGTGACACGGGCGCTGGAGCCCCGGAGACGCTCGCGGGGGCAGCGAAGCGGGCGCCAGCGCCTGCAATCCTCAGGGGCGGAGCGTCGCCCTGACTGCGTGCGTCGCCGATGACATCGAGAAGGCGCTCCTGCGAGGTCTGACCTGTGCAGAGATGCAGGGGCAGGGCGAAGCACCTCGAGGGGCGAACTTCATCCTGCCGCCGGGCAGTGCAGCCGTCCTCAGGCAGGTGCCCGGCCACGGGGCTTCGACGAGCGGACCGAGTACCCGCGCTGCATCAAGCCGCGCGCGGGCTGCAAGCTTGCGCCCAGAGCCTTCTCCATCAGCTCGCCTGGATCATGCGCTCGCCCGAGTGCAACTCCAAACCTGCCAGGTTGGGCCTGGGACTGGGTAAAGCGCGCGGCGTCCGGCAGCTGCGCTGCCGGCGTCTCGGAGCTAGTGATCGCGCTGTCTAAGCATGTCACGTCGACCGGCTGATCAGTCATGCCGAGAACGTCTTCGGCAAGATGAGGGGGGCTGTGACGACTTCGCGAATTGCGGAGAGCACTCGCGCCGCAGTGCCGATGGCGCCGCGACGCCCGACCAGGGCGAGCACGTCGACGCCCTGATGCCGAACAGACACGGCGACCTGGTCAAGGCCAAGGCAGACGAGCCGGCCGAAGGTCAGCTTCCAGTTCGCTTTGTCTCCCTCCTGGCAGCAGCGGCTGACGCCCTGCTCACCCAGCACCGCGTTGCAGCGTGCATTCTCGCCCTGCAGAGAGCCGGGGGCCAGCTGCTCATCCGACGCGCGATGCAGCCCAAGGCGCGCGTGAATGGAGCGCGCTGGGCGACCCAGCGCGCGCGGAAACGGATCTTTTAAGAGGGGGGAGGAGTCAGGGTACGGCATGAGAGGAGCCGTGTACATGCGCCTCGGCAAAGCGCCGTCGCGCCGGCAAGCGGGCGTGCCACCTGCTGGGCGCAGTCAGCCGATCGCATGAGCTCGCATGCAGATCCCCATTCGGCTCTGGACTGCTCGCAGCATGCAGCGCAGCTGACGGCCCGCAGGCGCGCCTCCTCGCGCTGCGAGAGATGGCGCAGGACCCGGGCTCGGCCGATGAAGTCAGGGGACTGAGGGGCGAAGGAGGCCGCGCAATCCCTGCAGACCTTGCCATCGACGGCGCGTCCGTCTTCAGCGCCTTGCTTGCGGGCCCGATCTGGCCGCCGCTCGAGAACAGCATGGCAGGCCACCTGCGGTGGTTAGCCCGACCAGCTTCGCGCCGATCAGGTCGATGACGCGCGTTGGCGCGACGCTCGGGATATGCGGGCCGACCCCATGATTAAGCGCAGCAGTGGCCCAGAGCTAATCCTCGGCGCGGTGGGCGGCCAGATCAGCTACGACCGCGCGTCGGCATCGATGGGCGGGGCGACAAGTTCAGCACTCTGGTGAGCAGGCTCGCCCAGATTGTGTGTGGCCAGCTCGCAGATCTGAGGTGGTGACCCTTCATTGTCTGGCTCCTTTCAGTTTGGGGGTGGATTAGCTTGTTCGGCGACTTCCCCGGGCTCTGGCGGGGGCGCCCCCATTCCTGCCGCTGGCGCCGTGGGGCGTTTTTGCAGTTGGCGCCGTGGGGGGGCCTACCTGCCCTTTGGAACGGGGTGGGGGCCCTCGGCTAGGTGACTTGCCGAACTCAGGCGAACTCATCTTCCTTGCTGCCGGGCAACTTTTTAAGACGGGGCGGTTCGTAGAGCGCCCTTGTGCACTGTCCTTATATGAAGCGCGACGGATTTGTTGGAGCACCAGTCTCGAGCGGTAGGTCCTCTGCTATGCTGCTCTCACTCGGCCTGCCCGCTGCCGTTTTGGCCCGGGGGCGCGGGGGGCCGCGGCGCTCCCGTGCCCTTGGTTAGACATCCGTGCTTAGACATGCCCGCCTTAGATCCGCGCGCTGCGCGTGCGCCTTCAGGAAGAGAATCTCTTTCCCTTTTCACCCTTTACGTCCATTTATCTAGTCTCTTCTTCCTTCCTGGGGTCGGACTTCTCGGGTGGTTGGGGCGATTCAAAGGCAGCGCTCGGGAGGGATCGGCTCGTTTCGGATTCTCTTCGAAATTTTAATAAACTTGCGCGCCGGGAGCCGGCGCCGCTGCTCGTCATGGAGGGCCCACGTCGCCAAAATTGGATTATCCTTGAAATCTTGGTCAGAACGCACCATGAGATAAGTTTGATGAGAAGCGGTGTCGATATTTGTTTGTCCGCCATCGGCAGTTGAACGTCTATCTGAATTTCCAGATTTGAAAATCCTTCAGGCCCTTGAGTGATGTTCTGTGTTCCTTTCTCTTGCTGCGGCGGGCAGATCTCCAATCTACCTGTAACTATTTCCTACTTCATGTGTCTGTCCACTTGTTCCGAGAGATGGGTGCCGCTGCCGCTGCTCGTCCTTGAAAATCCTAGTCGCCACGGTTGGCTTCGTCCCGAAGGCTCGGTCATTATGCGCCCCGAAAGAGGTCAGGGCACGATCGGGATGTTTTTTGGGTGGCGTGTCTTCCCCCACGTGTGGCCCATCGCGCCTCGGCGAAACGCGCTGTCCACATCCGGGTCCCCGGCTGTCAACGTTTCGAGTTTTTCCCAGCTTCGCCTCGCCGAGAGCGTTCCAGAGGTGCCCAGATCGTTTGAAACGGCTACCAAGGGGCCCGACTTATGACCCGAACTGGGGGATAGGATCAGGGCAGAACGCGCCGGCCTTCAATCGCCCACTCATCATTTATATGGGCCCGATAGCCCACCCCGCCCAAGAATGTGCGGACTCGCTATCGGGGGTGTATTGCCGATTTATCAGCAGCGTATCACGGACCTTGGGTCGATGCCCCCCCCTGAACCAGCGTTTCCCCGGGACCGTTCCGCGATACGCTGGTCAACAGTTCCCGACCGTTGCGGCCTATCAGCGCGTGTTGTTTCCCCAAGAGGAGCCCGGCGGGACGCCCGACGAGGTGGATGGGGCGGCCGTCGTGGAGGCGGTCGCGCAGGACCGCCACGAAGAGAAAGGGTCCTCTTTTTCCTCCTCTTCTTCTTCCGGTCCTTTCCGTTAAACATAATTCCTCCTTGTCACATCCCGAGGCAAGTCGAGAAGGCGTGCCATGCGCTTCGCTTGAGACTTCCGCACCATTTATGATCTGGACTAGGGCGGGTGGTTTTCAAA
The DNA here is from genome assembly GCA_963575745.1 of Prorocentrum cordatum. NCBI lineage: Eukaryota > Dinophyceae > Prorocentrales > Prorocentraceae > Prorocentrum > Prorocentrum cordatum. Next base: position 613,938 of record CAUYUJ010016549.1, on the reverse strand, counting down.
ATGTTGTTCTCGCTTTAGCGTCGCGCGCAATCGCTGTGAACCTTTGCAAGAGTGTCACGGATTGAGGGCTCTTCCTTTTGAACATGTGATTCTCGCCTAAGCACTAAGAGTTTCGTGGATTTCCAGTGCCAGCGTACCAGAATTTGTATTTTGAATGACTCTGCATAGCGAGGGCGAAGCACTTACGTTGATTCGCCGGGTTCGGAATGGCATTCTGGCAAGATTCAGGATCGTCAAGGCGCAACCGTCATGTTGATTCGTGGCGTTGGAGTCCCGAGAATGGTGTTTTGGGACGCTTCAGGGTTTTCCAACGGTTGTCTCCCAACCAAGTAGCTCCCTCAGTGGAAATGAACCCTTGTAAGGGCCTATGAAGAGGGAGCTTGAAGGGAGGGCTTATTCCAACATCTTTTCTGCGCCTTGGGTTGACACTGGTCCTTCTCCTCCCCCTCCTCATCTTCCTCCTCCTCTTCCTCCTCCTCCTCCTCCTCCTCCGTTTTCCTCCTCCTCCTCCTCCTGTTCCTCTTTTTTTGGTTATATATATATGTGTATATATATATATATATATATATACACACCTCTCTCTCTCTTTCGCAGCGTTGCGAAGCGATCCCTTGTCCGCGCCGCCGCGTTGCCGCAGCTGCGCCGCAGCGCGTGGCGCGCATCGGGCGGGAAGCGCGGGAGCCCCTTTGGACCACGAGGGCACCTTGTTTCTGTTTCCGAAGGAAGAGGGGGAGAATCCGTGCGAGCGGACCATCCGATTCGGGTGAGCTGGCCCGAAGGGGCTTCACGGTGCACCCACAGCTGAAGCCGAGCACTAAGCTGAAGTGCGCAGGACATAGGAGAGGGCCCACCCTGTCGGTCCGGTTGGCAGGACATATGTAACGACGACTTGTGGTACAGCGTATGTGTCGAGACAGCAGACAAGTTATGTAAAGTACTGTGCTCAAGTAACATTCGTATGCGTAGGCTAGTATTTCAGGAAGAGCGCTCACCACGTACGCGCTTCTGCGGCCTCTCCAGGGTCTCTGCAGGCCCGCGCTTGTTGTACGAATCGGCGAAGTGAGACCCATGGCGCTGTGATATTTTTCAATAACCAGTGTACCATTTTGATCCAGCAGCTCGATCAATTACTTCGATCCACCCGTCAACGTAGGATGAGAAGGAAGTTTCAGGTCATCTGTTAGCTCCTGGGTACGTTGGTTCATGTATTTCATCTGCGTGTACTCATCTGGTGTTTGGTCATGACCTTGGGTACTCTGGTCATCGATCTCAGCGACGATAGCGTGCTTGAGATGGCCGAAGGTTGGTGTAGACGTTGAAGTGTCCAGTGTGATGTAGTCCCTGTATGGAGTCCCCTGGCATGTAGTAGGGGAATCGTACCGCTGATTTATGTGATTGCACGACGCCATCCAGTGTCCCCATCCAGTATGTATTGCCCGTTGTGGGGTCCCTCGGCCTTTTCGTGGATCTGAATTTCGTTAGTAATATCTGCCCACTTGGCTTTGTTCATGTCGATGCGTCTGTCGCAGAAATCCGTGAAGTAGTGTTCTAGCGCGGACGTGCCATCTGCGATCTTGAATTGGATCTTGCCGTCCATGCCGTATGTAACCCTGAAGACAGCTCGAATATGTTTGTTCATGTAGCTCAAGTCGCGTACCTGGATGCCTGCCTCAGCGAGCGTTTTTTGTTGCACGTTGGCAGCATTATGGGGTCCTTGAGTTGATCGTGTAAGTATAGGCGGTCATTGTGTATACGCCTGCATGTGTAGCCAGTTGCTCGAGCTGGTAGCTATCGGAGGTTGGGGGGTGAGATCGCAGTGGAACGGAGACCCCCAACCGGGAAATCGGTTCGTTTCGTTCGTGTTGTGCGTGCGGGCGAGGCGAAGCTGCGCGGGCGCGCGAGACGACTGAACTCGCCGTTGCTAGGGCGAATTCCTCCCGCTTCGCGGGGTGCACGTCCGGAGCACGTACAGTCACGTCGTCGCGGAGCCTCTTGGGAGCCTCCTGCGGGCCTCCTGGAGGCCTCCTGGGAGTTTCCTTGGGCCTCTTGGGGACTTCTTTGGGGCCTCTCCCCCCTCCCTCCTTTTCATACTCCCTCCCCATATTTCCTTCCAGCGCCGGCTCTAATCATGGGCGCCGCTGTGACCAACTTCCACCTGGCTGGCGCTGCGCCGCAGTTCGCCCAGGTTGGAAAAATGACATTGCACTCCAGTCGCTGTGTGGCCTTTGGGGGGCTTCTTTGGAGCCATTGGGAGGCTTCTTGAGGACATCTTGGAGGCCTCTTGGGGGCTTTTTGGGGCCCCTTGGGGGCCTCTTGGGGGCCTCTTGGGGCCTCTGAGGGGCGTCTTTGGCCGTATTGGGGTGCTTTTGAGCCGTTTCGCCACCCGCCGTTGCTAGGGCGAGTTCGAGACAACTTATTCATTTGCTGACGCGGCACCGCCGACCCCTTGGGGCGGCAGTTAGAGTGAGAAACGGAGTTTGCGGAACGATGACTGGGGAATCTTGGGGTTTCAGCTTCTTGGGATTTCGTCGGGGGCAGTTGGCGGATCGCCGCTCTGCTCTTGGGCTTCTCTGGGCTCTCCTGGCAGCACTTTGAGGCCTCTTGGGGCTTGTTTTGAAGCCTCTAGGAGCCTCTTTTGGGCCTCTCGGGGGCCTCGTGGGAGCCTCTTGGGGGTCGATTGGCGCCTCCTCAGGTTTTTTCGGGGCCGAATGCTCGAAATGTTCATTCGGGTTCCCCTTCTGGGCCTCCTCTAGGGGCAGTCCTGGGGCCCTCCTGGGTCGTTTTGGAAGCTTCTGGGGCCGTCTTGGGGCTCTCTTGGGCTATCTTGGAGCCCTCTTGGGGGCCTGTTATGCTATCTTGGGTCGATTTTAGAGGCTTCTTGGGCCGTTGTGGGCCTCTTGAAAGCCCAAGAGGCGAATGTGCTAAAAATAAACGTTGTCCTAAGGAAATGAGGCGGTTTTTGCTTCTGGAGGACCTCTGGGGACGCCTCTTGGTGGCTTCTTGGGGCGTCTTGGGGCCCCCTGGGACCGTCTGGAGGCGATCTTGGGCGTCTTGGAGCGGTCTTTCGGCGACTCGTAGCCCTCTTGGGGCATCCAGGGGGCCTTTGTGAGCCCTCTTGGCCCCTTTGGGGGCCCCCTGACGCTCCAAGGGTGCGGCTGACACCTCTGCCCCCCGCCCTCCCCCCCCTCCAAACCGGCCGGTCCGGGCTCCCGGGGGAGGGGCTTGGGGAGGGAGAAGCACCTCACACGCCGTGACCCCCAAGGGGTCGGCGGATCCTCCCCCTGCCCGCCCGTGCGGCGGTGGCCCGCGGTGTCCCGCGGTGTCCCGTGGTGGCCCGTGGTGTCCCGTGGTGTCCCGTTGAGTGAGATCGATAGTGAGATCGATAGTGAGATCGACAAGTGTCCCGTGGTGTCCCGTGGTGTCCCGTTGAGCGAGATCGATAGTGAGATCGATTGAGTCAGATGTTGGTTCCCCCCCTCTCCCCCCCACAACCTCCTTACCACCCGAAGGGTGGTCGTATAGGTAGTGTTATAAATATGGCTTTATGATTCAGTTGATGTAATCATGTACGGTAAGCAAGTAGTAGGTATTGGAGGTCGATTGGCGGGCTGGCGGTTTAGTGGGTCAGACGGCAAGCAGTGCGCAGAGACGTGGTTCTCGCGGTAGTCTTGTGGTGTCTTAGAAAATGTCGGCTCTATACCTATACCAGTAGTGCTACGGCCTCGGCCGGAGAGCTGCCCTTCCCCACGGTGGCCTCCGTGAGGGCGCGCGAGGATCACCGCGCGCCACGCATCGCTGGGGCGCGATGCGCGAAGTTAGGTGACCTATAGTCGAGCATCTGATTCAGACACCTCCTTCCAAAAAGCCGGGCCAGCGTTTCCTGACCAACTTGCGGGAAAGCTGGCCCAGTTTCTTGAGCACGTTCGCCCCTCCAGCGTCAACGGCAGAAACGAGCCCAGGCTTGTTTTAGGAAACCTCCGGAAAGTTTGCACATATTTCTTACACGACAATTTTCTGGATCATACGTTCGGCTGTATGCCCTCCTCCCCAGTGGCTTTCTGGCCACAACTCAGGCCTCTGGCGGCAGTTCGGGAATCCAGGCACCCACGGTACGCTCTCTGCGAGGTGCAGCTGCTGGCGAGCATCCCGAGGCTAGGAAACCGCCGAGAGCCGACGAAAACGCCCGGAAGCGTCGAACCTCTGCAACCCAGACATCCGTCGATGTGTTTTTCAGTCTGCGGCCCTAGAGATTCCAACCGCTTCCCCGGGGGCAGTACCTCGTCCTGGATACATTTCTGATGGCTCTGGGTCGAGATAACGTGCCCTGGAGGCCGAACTCGAGGACAAACACCAGGATCGAACATATCACATCGTTGGAGATCTGGGGGCCTGGTTCCCCCCGGAACGCTTCGCCCCGGCTGAAGGAAGAGGCCACTCGGGCTGACTTGGCGATTCATTTGGCTGGCCCAAATCCGCTCAAAAGCAGTCCCCGGACCCTTCCCAGAGTCCATCCTGACCCGTTTTTCGAAGTGGATCCAGCCGTGGCGACCAGAAGCCTCCAGGAGGCCCAGAGGTTCCCGATCTATCATCATCCGAACTCGTCCTCGTCCTCATCCGAACGGGCGATTGGGGGTCGATGTATCCCCCCCGAGCCCATCCCCCCTGACGTTTCCCCTTTGGTTTTCGGCCATACCTTGGGGCCTCTGGCGGCAGTTCGGGACTATCTGGGCAATCCCAGAACGCTCTCGGCGAGGCGCGGCTGCTGAAGAGCAGCCCGAGGCCGGAAAACCGCCGAGATCAGACGAAACGCCCAAAAACCTCAGTTTCTAACCTATCCTGAGCCTATCCCCCCCCACAGCCAAGACGCCGAAGTAAGGAACAGTTTGGGTTCGGAAAGGGGCTCGATGTTCCTTAGGTCCTGCCATGGCTGTTCCTCCAGCGCTCGTCGTGCACCGACCAAAGAGAGGCTTCGCTCCTTGTTTAGTGCGCCTTATTTCAGCAGCCTGGCTGTAACGTTGCCCCACACTCGTCCTCGCCTTCATCCGAACTTGCGAATATCACCTCGGGACCTGACCCCCCTGTGCCGTCAGGGGGAGGCAGCCCCCGCAGGCGGCGCCGCGCCCCGCCTTCTGCCCCTCGATCCTTCTGGATCCTCGATCCTCGATCCCCCCCGATCCTCGATCCTCTTCATCGATGTCCCATTCTCGATGTTCCTTGATCCTTCTCGACCCTCGATCTTCTCCGATCCTCTCCGATCCTCGATCCTCGATCGATCCTCGATCGATCCTCGATCCTCGATCCTTGATCCTCGATCCTCGATCCTCCTCCTCCTCCTCCTCCGATTCCTCCTCCCCCTTCCCTTTGATCCTCCCGTACCACCACTACAGCACTGGTGGCACGATAGTCAAGCTGGCCTTCCCGCACAGCCGGCAGAACGAGAGGGAGAGGACTGTTAGGCCCCTTCCCTCACCGCGGCCCTCGCGCCTGAGGGCATGCAGCCGTATGGATTCACAGACGACTCTTCGACCCTCCACCCTCGGCACCACACAGGAGGAGGCCGAGGCCGAGGCCGAAGCTGGCGAGCCGCCCGCGCCTGCCTTCTGCCCCGCGGCTGCGCTCGCGGAGCTGCAGGCCTCGAACGCCGAGTTCCTGGAGGCCGCCGCGGACCTGGAGGGGGAGCTGGCGCAGGATTGGAGGGCGCCAACGGTACGCCTGCCTGCCCCCAGGATGAGGATGCTGCTGCCGCTGCTGATGATGATGCTGCTGCTGATGCTGATGCGGATGCGGCTGCTGTTGATGCGGATGCTGCTGACGATGATGCTTATTCTGCTGATTATGCTGTTGCTGCTGATGCTGATGATGATTATGCTGATGATGATGCTGCTGCTGATGATGCTGCTGCTGCTGCTGATGATGATGATGATGATGATGATGATGATGGTGATGATGATGATGATGATGATGATGCTGATGATGATGATGATGATGATGATGATGATGATGATGATGATGATGATGATGATGATGATGATGATGGGTGTGCGTGCACGGACATGATTCGTGGGAACAGGGGTGTCGTTTCAGGTTTGTAGTAGCGGTGGTCGGGCTTCTCTCTGACGTGCACCCGCTGTGACCGAAGCCCCTTTTTGCTTCGAGGAGACATGGTCGTCGCCCATGTCCCGCCGAACCTCCCAGTGTGGGTGATTCTCTGGTTGCAGATCGCTCACCTCGGCGAAGAGCCTCTCGCGCGCGAGGCCTGGGATTTCGAGCTGGAGGCCGACCGCAATCGGTCGGCGGGCGGGCCGCCCCCCGCGCCTGTGCCCTCGCCCGCGGCGGGCTTCGAGGGCGAGCTGCCCACCTGCCCCGCAGCGCGGCCGCAGGTCTGCCCGCCGCCAAGGCCGCGGGAAGAGCACGAGCAACCTCTGGGGATCGGGGCGCGGTAGTGGGTGCTGGGCCAGCTGATTGGCGGAGCGCTGTGCCATGTCGGTTGCAGGCGGCGCCGCGCCGAGACCGTCGTGGGTGTGCAGGATGGCGGTCGGGTTCGCCCTGCTGCGCCTCGGCGCCGAGGAGCAGGGGAACTGGACTAGATCGGCCGCTGCGACGCGCACGAGAGTCAGCTACTCCGACGACAATGTAGACCACGTGAGACTGATGATCTGGCCCGCTCGACAGGCAACGGGTGACAGGACTGCCGTCGAGGAGTCGATCTGTTGGGTGCTGTCGTCTGATGGAGACCTCTGGAAGAAGCGCGTGGACGGCCTGGACCGAGACTACGGACCGGGTGGACCTAGACCTGTTCCCGACGTCGGCTACCCGCCCTTGGGATCACGACGGCTGTACATGTTCCGAGAGAGAACGCCCGTGAACCGCATCGTCGCGTGGGCAACGAGCTGCCGCGACATCGGGGCTGCGGGCGGGGTGGCGGGGGCCGACTGGCCTAAGCACTTCGTGGGCTCGACGGGCCATCGGGCAGACCTTCGGCATACACTGCGTGAGTGCCGCGATGACGGAGGAGTGGCTCTTCCAGGGGCGCGTCCTGATGACTCCGTCATGGTGCTGGTGGAGCCAGGAGGCGGCCAGTCCATCGGTGAGGGGATGTACTTGACGGTCGGCAGCCCGACTCAGGGCTCAAGCGTGCTGAACGTGTTTGACTCGGAGGTTTGTCGGGTGGTCGGCGTCGTGCTGAAAGACGTGCCGCGGGGAGCCAGCGAGCAGATAGCATGGCTGCAACGAGCTCTGGGCACGTCTACCCCCCGCAGCGACACCGCCGTGGAGGACCCTGGGAAGGACCGTTTGGGCCCAGGATCGGTGGAGAAACTTGGGGGCGCCCAGGAGCGCCGCGACCAGGGGGCGGTCTCCGTCGGTGACTGGAGGCGACGCGGTGGTGCCAGGGCTTTTGGGTTTCGGGGCGAAGCAGGCCAAGGAGGACGCCGAGTTTCTGAAGGCGCGGGCGCGAGGCCTGATGGGCGCTACCAGGGACCCGATGGGCGACGGCAGGGGCGACGAGGAGAAGCTGCCGAAGAACCGGGAGGGGCTAAAGAGTCCTCCCGACGCGGGCGCGTCGGGAGGAGGCAGATAACGCCTGACTGCTCGGCCGCTGGACGTGGTCTTGCCAGTGGCTTCGCCTCAGAAGGACTTCCTGGGCCCTTATCGAGTGACGGGGCTCGCGGTATGTTCCCTCTGCCGCTGAAGGAGACGTGGGCGACCCGACATGCATCGGGCCACAGTGGCAGTCGCACGCGACGGCGGCGGCTATGCGATCTACTTTTTAACGAGGCGGTGCAGAGCCTCAACTGGCTGGCGGGGGCCTTTGTGGGGTCTTCTACAGGTCCGTTGTCGGACATGCAACATCCTGTTCTAGGGGCAGGTGGGCAACGTCGTGCAGCCGATGCTGGGCATGGTGATGCAACGGCCGCATTCATCCTCGCGAGAGTTGATGCGTGGGCGATCGCCGTGCCTGGGTGGTCCTCCCGAGGATGTGCTCGCCCCTTACCGACCTGGGCTTCCGTCGCTCCCTGATTGCAGGGATGAGGCGCCTGCGCTGTGGGAACTTCTGCAGGGGCGAGCGCGCCAGTGCGTGGGGGGCAGGGCGAGCGTATGCTGCGAGACCGTGAGAGTGTGCGCCAGGTGCTGGAGCGCTGTCCGCGGACTCCCTTCAGCGAGCCGACGCCGGTGCGGAGCCGACGTAGGTACGGTGATTTTGCGTGGGACCTTGCCGGGGGCGGGCTGGCATCGTTCGCGCGCCAGGTCTGGGAGATGGTAGGTATCTTCTCTGCGTGGAACAAAGGGAGACGACGCGCATGATTCTTGATTGTCGGCGAACCAATGCGTGGCTGATTAGCCCACCGTCAGTGCAGTTGCTGACGGCAGAGGGTCTGTCGGCTTTCGAGTTCGAGGAGCTGGGGGGCGCGATTGGCTGCCTGGCGGCGGCTCAGCAGGCGGCGCTGGCGGACGTGGAGTTCTCGATGGGCGTCGCGGACGTGATGGGCGCGTTCCACCGCGTGCGGGCACCCCCTTGGGTGAAGCGGCTCTTCGGGTTACCCGCCGCCAAGGCGGGCGACGTTAGGTCGCGCGGTGCCATGTTGGGGGGCCAGCAGGCGCAGTTCGATCCGACGACCTGGTCTACCCGATCCCCGAGGCGCTGCCGATGGGCTGCGCGTGGAGCCTGCGCCTGCGCCAGAGCGTGACCAAGCTCAGGTGCCAGGCCGCCTCGAGGTTGCGCGACGGCGCCCCGCTGAGCGACTTGGGCAAGCCGTTGGCGCTAAGGCTTGCGTGCGGGACAGACCGGGTGGAGCACTGCGTGCGCGTGGGCAGCGTGGGCGTGACCGGCCAGGACGGGGGGTCATCGGTCACGGCCTGAACGAGCTGGTGAAGGCGTTCGAGGCGGTGGGGCTGAAGGTCCACGGGCGTGAGGCGCGCAGCGATGGGATCGAGGTGCTGGGGGTCGTACTGGACGGCCAGAAGTGCTGGGTGCGGCCCGCGCCGAAGCGGCTCTGGAGGGTGCGGCAGGCGTTCGGCGGGGTGCTGCCGCTGCGTGCCGTGCGGGGCGACGATCTCCGGGTTCTGCTTGGGCGCTGCACGTGCTTGGGGCTCGCGCGGCGGCCCGCGCTGTCTGTGTTTCACGCGCGCTGCAGATTCGACGCGAAAATGCAGGAGGAGTCAGGTTCGCTCCGTGCGAGTTGTGGAGGAGAATTGATTACATTCCGTGGGCTCTTACCGATGATTGTCTCCGACTGGTGGTTGCCTTATAATCGTTGGGTGCAGTGTTCGGACGCCTCCGAAAGTGGACGTGGAATCGCATGGAGCTTCTGGGATCTCGATTCTCTCAATGTCGTCGGCCGTCGTCGTGAGAGGAGGTGGTTCAAGAAGGAGGACGGGGTCGAAGCTCGCCGCTCGGCCCTGACGGCCGCGGGTCTCGGGGACTTCCCGACGGCGAAGGGGGAAGGCGCAACGCTCTGGGTATACGAAGGCGAGAAGTTCCGGACGGAAACCACGCTGCCCAAAGGAGACAACCAGATGGGCCCCAATCCCCGCGAGGTGCCCAGCGAGCTCCCACCCCATCAACTCTTGCGGGGCGCAGGGCAGGGGGCCTGGAGGTATAGTGGGCACGTCGGCATACTTGAATCTAGAGCGCTCGCGATGTCGCTAGAACGCGTTGCTTGCACTCGTTTCGGCTTCGATGCGAGGTGGGTTCGATTGTTTGACAACCTTGGAATAACCCCAGCTTTCAATGGGTCTCGGTGTCAAAGTTTTGCGATCGTGAGACAGATTCGCACTTCCACGGCCTGTCTTTCGAGTCGGAATTTGAGGGGCCGGGTGTGGCGAGCCTTCGAGGATTCTCACGCGTCTTATCTTTGTTTCCCTGCCTGCCTCTTCTCTTCCTCCTGTTCCCAGCCCTGGGGGTGAGGATGGGCGTGGAGATTTAGGTTTTTGTTCGCCCCCCCCCCCAAGGTCTGCGCGCGCTATTTGAAACCACCGCGCTGTCGGCAATGTGCGTGCTATGTGATTCAGGTTTCAAGTCGGATGAGGCTTGTGTGAATGAGATAAACTATATTGAAGACGTGAGCGCTCGTGGCCGTATAGGGCCGACTAATTCTTCGATGTCGTCCGTTGGCATTTTGGCTCGAAGCCGTCTGAGTGAGCCATCGGCTGCAGTCGCATGCCGCAGGCGCGGCGAGAGCGCGCTCTAGCGGGGCGCCCGCGCGGGGGCCCCGACCGAGAGCGCGGGCGCGGGCCGAGGCCTCGGGGGCCGCAGAGAGCAGGCGGGCGCAAGCGTCGCCGAGACCGACAGCCAGCGAGACGGCCGCTGCCCTGCCAGTGGGCGTGGAGGCGGCATCGGGGCCCAAGGCTGTCGACGCCCGAAGGCGCGTCAGTGGAAGGCAGGCTCGATCAGCCGAAGCGAGCTCGAGCGGCACTACCAGCGAGTCAGAGGCCGCCAGCGCTTCCAAGCGCCAGCGGATGCAATCGAGACGGGCGAGGCGAAGGCGCCAGGCGGACGTCCGAGCGATCGGGATCGACGCGATGATCGACCGCTGCCTGGAGTCGAGCGCTGCACCGCCGCGCGGGCGAGCCCAGTACTATCGGGTGCTCGAGCAGGTAAAGGAGAGAGGTGGCCACCAGGACTTCTTTGAGCTGCCCTCGGAGACGATGGGCGCGTGTCTGGTTCATTACTTCACCTCGCTCCACCTTCGCGTCCGGGCCAGGATGTCAGGGCCGCTGATTACCTGGGGCGTCCTTATGCTTGGCCTGGTACTGATGGGCCACCGCGTGATGGCAGTCTTTCTTGCGCTGGCGGTCTCGACGTGCGCAAGGCCGTCCTGTCTCTTCAGGTTGCCCCCTGGGGGCGTCGTGAAGCCGCGTGGTGGGGGCCGCCGCTAGGGGCTGCTCATGCGCCCGCAGGAGTGGGCAACGCCAGGCCAGGTTGGGAAATGCGACCTGGGCGTGGAGCTGGACTCGGCGTGGCCGTTGTTTTTCGGGCCTGTTCTGGCAGCGCTGCAGAGGATGAGCCCCCAGCGGACAGTGCGGCAGTTTGACGGCCCCAATCTCCTGCGCCAAATGAAGGAGACCCGCTGTGCGCATCAGCTACGGCGGACATCGTCGCCCCAGGGGCAGCGCCCGGGAGCGAGCATCGACCGCGCCAGAGGCGAGCGCAGCCAGGCGGAAGTGCAGCGCCACGGAGGATAGCTGCAGCTAAAAAACTTGGCCGGGCACAAGAAAAGCGCTCGGCTGGGGCAGCGGGCGCAGATCCACAACCCGACGCTTCTGGCCGGCGGCGAGCAGCGCCTGCGCGGGCGGGGGCCCGCCTTGCTGTGGGGCCGCGCGGCACTGCTGCCAGGTGGCATCCAGCCCTCGCCGCGCGGAGCAAAGCGCTGCTGATAGGAGGGGGCGTTGCTCCTGTTTGTCTCGCCCACGCTGCCGGGTGCTAGCAAGGCAAGCGGCAACCGATGCAACCGCTGCAGGGTGAAACGGTTTGCCGAAAGACTGAGTCGCCTTGCTAGAAAGTGTTGGAGAGCTCGAATTCCGTTTGTCCTTGAGATGCCAGGCGGGGGTCGGGTGTGGTCACATCTCTTGTCTAGTACTGAGGACCTGCCTGCCGCCTGTGTTCATAAATTCACTAGTGATAGATTCATGTTTGGGGCGTCTCGGAGGTGCCGCTGCACTTTCATGTCTGTTGGGCTCGAGCCCGAAGACGTGGATGGACTCCATTGTGCGTGCCGCAGTCGCACAGAAATCTGCGATAGCACAGGGCTCCCACACGTGCAGTTCAGAGGTAGGAGCAGTGACGGCATAAGCCGCGCAATCCTAGCCACCAAGAGGCCTGGCGGTGTTAACCGCGCGCTCGCTAGGTTTCTCGTGTCCCTTGCCTTGCGAGAGCCTCCATCTATAATGTGTACCCTGTGTAAGGGGGTTCGGGAGTGTCGGGTCGAAGCCACTTCGTCTTTGCTTGTCCGTGCTTGTTCTCGGGGGGAGGCCGTTTCCCTCGCCCCTCGGCTGTGGAGGGACACCCCGCTGATCGCAGCGAGCAACCATTTCCGGAACTCAGTTCTCCGCCGAACGAAACAGCATATCATGGGGGTGCGAGCACGGACGTGATTAGTGGGGCGAGGGGTGTCGTTTCAGGTTTGTAGCAGCGGTGGTCGGGCTTCTCTCTTGCGTGCACCCGCTGCGACCAAAGCCCCTTTTTGGTTCGCCCGCCCGTCCTGCACAGGAAGGAGTCTCGGGTCGAAACCAGTTCGACTTTGCTTGTCGGTGCTTGTTCTCGGGAGGAGGCCGTTTTCCTCGTCAATCGGCTATGGAGGAGCAGCCCGCTGATTGCAGCGAGCAGTCATTTCCAGAAGTCAGTTATCCGCCGGACGAAACAGCAGGTCATGATGATGATGGTGATGATGGTGATGATGATGATGATGATGATGATGATGATGATGATGATGATGATGATGATGATATGGATGATGGTAATGATGGTGATGATTGTTGTGGTGGTGGTGGTGGTGATGATGATGCTGCTGGCGTTGACGTTGACGATGATGATGATGATGATGATGATGATGATGATGATGATGATGATGATGATGATGATGATGATGTTGATGATGATGATGATGATGATGATGCTGATGATGATGATGATGATAATGATGATGCTGATGATGATGATCATGACGGTGATGCTGATGACGACGATGATGGTGATGATGGTGATGCTGATGATGACGAGGGGGCGGAGGAGGAGGGGGAGAAGGAGAAACCGGAGGAGGAGGAGGAGGAGGAGGAGGAGGAGGAGGACGAGGAGGGAAGAGGAGGAGGAGGGGGACGACGATGTGGGAGGGGGAAGGAGGGAGGAGGGAGGAGGGATGAGGAAAGCGGATAATGAGGAGGCTGAGGATGAGGATGATGAGTCGGATGAGGATGTGGATGGGGATGAGGATGGTGATGATGATGATGATGAGGAGGAGGGAGCATGAGGAGACGAGGACGAGGAGGAGAAGGGACGAGGGAGGGGGAGGGGCAAAAAGGAGGAGGAAGAGGAGGAGGAGGAGGAGGAGGAGGAGGTGGTGCACCCGAAACTCATCAACGATGATGCAACCTACCCTCCGCCCAGGCGTCCTCTTCATAGGTCCTTACAAGGACCCATTTTCATTCAGGGAAGTGCCCCGATGGAAAACAACCGTGTGAAAATTCTGAACCGCACCAAAACACCACTCTCGGGATTCCAACGCCGCGAGTGAACGCTACTGTCTCGTCTTGACGATCTTGGGTCGTGCTAGATCGCCGCTCGTGGGACGACAACACCACGAAGCAATGTACTCCAGATTTCGTAATAAAGGGAGGGGGGTCTCATTTCGGGGGGGGTCTCCTCCAGGCTATCTTGGAGGGCCTGGGGGGGTCTGGGGACGATGTTTTGGAGGGTTCTCCCACGGGGGGGGGGTCTAAAACTTCTCGTCTGGGAGGGTCGAGACCCCCTCCCTTTTATTACGAAATCTGGAGTAACTGTTTCGCCCAGACAATCCCACATCGTGCTAACACACCATACCTGGAGTGCCAACCGTGCGAATATACGACACTGCTCTGAACTCTGAAGACGAACGTGCGCGGACGCATCGCGCGAGTGCACTGCACCGCGAGTTGCCACGGTGCCCTACAGAACCCTGTTTCTCGTTCCTCGCCAGGTTTTGTCAGCGGTGCCGAGTACGGTGGCTCGCGGTGACAGAAACAGCGGTTCAAGTACGCCGAGAGTTCCCGAGCGGGGTTCGTGGAGCTCGCGATTAACTGTGTCCGTGTGGACCAGCAGCTCCTCGATGCACTTGGCAAGGTTCCGAGGGTGGAGCGCGTATCGTGGCATCTAGCGAAAGCGTCCCAGAACAACGTCGGTGACCACTACATGGAGAAGGACGCGTTGATTTATGTACAGGGACATCCCGGCAAACCGCTTGAGTTCGGGCTCGCACGCAACCAGCACACTAAGGTCCCCGCAACACCTTGGACGGTCACGGCGTGCATCGAGGAGCCGCCACAGGGCATGGATGCAGAGGCGTGGCGGATCCTGCTCCACGCAGTCTGTGGCAGCAATTTCCTGCCACAGCGCGCGCGCTTGCAGTGCGGAAGCGCTGGCGAGGGTGGGCGCCGGCTTGGTGGCAGATGGGCTGCCGCCGTGCTGGTGGTCTCCGAAGCGGAGTCGAGGCGCTGCAGAAGTGGCCGAGCCGAGCTCGAAACTGGAGCCAGGCTCTGCCAGCTCTACCAAGGCGTTTCCGTATCCTCTCCACACGGCGCCTTCTATTCCCCAGGCTGCGGAAGTGGGCGCGCCGATCCCGAAGCAGGAGCCTGGCTCTGCCAGCTCTGCCAAGGCGTTGCCGCATCCTGCCCACAGCGCGGCCACCTCTGCGAACGCAGATAGTTGCCCAGACGTAGAGGAAGCAAGTGGTTCGGCGCCAGGCTCTGCCCGCGCACCGATGCCCATGGCGCCTGCGGCCGCGCCCGAGCAGCCGCCACCCGTGTCGCCAATTCAGCCGGGAGGTGGCGATGCGGAGGGGGGTTCTCTTGGAAGAGTTCGCAGTGGATTGGGATGACGACGAGGATGTTCGCGTGTGCGCTGCTACCGCGTGCCTGCAGAGTTGAACGCCCCCTGCGCGGGGGGCCCGGAGGCGCAGCGCGACCGGTCGGTGGACGTGGCCTCCCGTTGGCTCGCGCTGTCCGCGGCGCCGG